>JAAQRG010123394.1:5000-11393 GCA_011634625.1 Babylonia areolata | reverse complement strand
GGTGGTGGTGGTGTTGTGGGGGTAGGGGGGGTAGGAAGAGAGGTCTGGTTGTGAGGGTGGTGGTGACTGAGTGGCCAAGTCCAGTAATGTCTGCAGGAAAGAGGAGGTGGTGTTGAGGAGGGGTAGTGGTGGCGGTAGTGGTGGTGACACGTCCATGATGGAGGGGAGGAGGGTGCCGTGTCAGGACACGACACGGACACGGTGTGTCTGTGTGCGGTTCGGTTGCCACGTGCAGTTCACGGGGATGTTTGAACTGGCACAGAGTCTGACATGAACATGGGGAAAGCGAGTCTGTGGGTTTCGATTCACGTCGACAAGATGGACTTTCTTCAAAACCTCCCCGTTCTCAATGTAAAAACTTTAGCTAAGGAAATATCTTCAATATCTTCAAGTTCATTAAAACGATATATCACGTCGACAGAAAAGCACAGCCGTAAATGTCACTCACAGAATACCTGTTGTAAAGTTAACTGGAATCGCACAAGTAAATCTTTCTCCTCCTTGTTTGGTTAGACACAATAATCATGTCAGTAAATATGGGTAATGACACTGAAAGCAAGCCGAATCACATTGAAGTTCGTATTTTCAAAAGAAGCTCTCATATTTCAAATAGATCCGCCGTGATGCTATCTTTCAGGCAGTCCGGCAGGACGCTGGAACATCGGCAGTGGGACCACACTGGAAGATAGCACGACGATGAATACGATGAAAAAAACAACAACAGCAAATAGATAAACAACAAAAAAGAGATGAGGACGATGGAGACGCTTCACACTACCTCACCCCACACAGCAAATGAACGCCAAGTCCTAACAGTCCCCTACACAACGTGTGTTGAAGTCTTGCAGACCACAATGTGTCACGCGTCTGAAAACATATTAATATTCACGAAGTATAAACGTTTGAATTAGTATTCCGTCTTACAAACCATCGATATGTCAAATCTGACGATTAAGTCAAATAATATTACCGAAATTCAAAGGCTTTGAAATTAGTATTCAGTTGTGTAAACCAGTCGATATGTCACATCTGATGATCATGTCAAAAACGTGGTGGTGGTTTTTTAACCGCACTATTCAAAAACATGAGTCTTTGGGCCGTATTTACGGAGCTTTCACAGAAGCATAATGCCCGAATCGTCAAATGAATGTCAAAATCCTTTTCTGCCAGAACTAGGAAACTTCACATTGAAAAGGTGTATCATGCACCGAGTGAACCTTTACTGATGATTATCATGCTCCGGTGATGACCCTTGCTGGTGGTGTGTCATGCACCGAGTGATGTCCCTTGCTGGTGGTGTGTCATGCACCGAGTGATGTCCCTTGCTGGTGGCGTGTCATGCACCGAGTGCTGTCCCTTCAGCGACTGTCGGGCCGCCGGTCGTGAAGTCCAGATGACAACGTGTCGTACAAAGTGAACCTCTTCGGCTGCAGGCAGATGACAGAGTGTGGGACCACAAGGAACGCCTGTCAAATGACCAGAAACACGCATCATAAACCAGTAATGATAAAGAACATAGATGCAAGAAATAATAACAAAATAGATGACAACAACAACAACAACAACAATAATAATAATAATAATAATAATAATAATAATAATAATAATAATAATAATAATAATAATAATAATACTGATGATAATATGGGGACATGTTAAGTGCAGTGTCTAACGAAAGGAGCAGGCTCAACGCGCTTTACAATGAAATATGAGCAACGTGACTATATTAAAAAAAAGCATGGTTAAAAAAAGATGAAACTGTGAACCTCACGCAGGAACCAAAATTATCAGGTCATTCATATAAGCACAAAGAAGAGGATGTGATTCACAAAATGAGGAGGATATGAATCAAAACACAACACAACACGCAGCGCACGCAAACACCGAGCATAATCCACCCCCACTGCAGTTCCACAAACATTGTCCGAACTGACATTATTCATCATACAGAAATCAGTTCACAAAACCACACATGTAAAATACAGAAACAGTTTTATTTTTTCAAATTAAGCAAATGGAAAAGGGTTCTATAGACCTTAATTATGATTTTCCCTGAAAAAACAACTCCCATTAACGTGGCTCCATTTCTTTTGTTGTTGTTCCAGTTTGAGGAGAGATTCGGTTTCCATGGAGAAGGAGAGAACAGGGAAAGAAAAGGATGGACTCTCAGCATTGCAGAATGGACGGATAAACCGTTTGCAGAGACTCAGGCTTTGAAACAAGGAATCTTGTGAACAGTTCTTCTGTGCGGCGCCCCGATGACTCTTCACGGAGATCATGGAGAAGAAGAAAACTGTTGCCAGGGATGTCCCCTCTTGATGCCTGAGTTCTTTTACGTGCGCTAAGTACATGCTGCACATTGCACCTCGGTTTACTGTTTCATCCGAAACACTATAAACACGTGTCAATATTGTGCTTTGGAAGGCTGAACGTGGACATACAAACTGGAGTTACCATGAGATATGAAGCAGAAGGTGCCACAATTATTACTGTTTATCAGCTGCAATTCCTTCTTTCGGTCTTTTCTTATTTTTGATACGTATTTCTTTCTTTTCCATCTTTGTCTTTTCTGTCTTTTTATGTGAATGTGACGCTCTTAACCCCTTCACTGCCACTGCCCAGCACCCTCCGTCAGTGAAAGGCTATCACATCACTGAAATAAGATCAGCCTACAGGTCAGGAAGTTAGTCACTGTTCGTGATTTTGGCTTTTCCTCGTGAACCCGGGGCCTTTCACACGCAGAGCGATATTTTTGTAATAGTTTAGTTTAATTTAGTCTTTCTGCTTGTTTCCTCAAGGCCCGACGAAGCGCGTTGTTGGATTACGCTGCTGGTCTGGCACCTGCTTAGCAGATGTGGTGTAGCGTAGATGGATTAGTCCGAATGTAGTGACGCCTCCCTTGAGAAACTGAACTGAACTTTCCTCGTGAAGACTGCGTTACTTTTGATCAGCAAAAAAACACTGACACCATTGAGAAGAACACAAAAAAATATGGTAAGTGCACTTCAAACCCGTGCCACGCTGACCTCTTTTTGCCAACGTTCAGCAAGTCGAGGTGATTAGTGTCAGACTGACGAGGCTATGGCGAGGGTCAGAGCTGTGTGAAGGTGCCCACTGAGTGCTGTGGCAACCGACATGTCCTCCACCAAAGGGGGAAGTCCCAGCACGTATGACACAGCAAACTGACAGTTGTTTCGTCTTCTGAATGGCTCGCTAATTGCTCCGTTGACAGCTGAAAAAGGGGGATGAATTCTCCTTTAACGAGCAAAATGCCGATCCCAATAACGGACCCAACTCATTCGCATGTGTTTGTGCGCTTCTGTGACAAAACGTGACAGATGACGAATAAACAGAAAAAAAGGGAAAGAACGAAAAGGGGGGAAAGAGAAAGGTACCGAAAAAAGCCCCCACTGAATTTGTACAAATATATCAGTCTTATTTTTTGTTTCCTCCATAATCGAACGGCGGAGAGATTTTTCAATTCCGACGTGTTTCTCATGCATGTTCTCTTGCAGTCACATGTATTGTGATCAAGTTTTGACAACACATACACCTATTTCACGCAAACATTTGTCACGCACTAGTGAACACGATCAATTACAAGGAATCAAAAACAAAAGGGAAAAGAAGGACAGCATACCGAACCACCATACCTTAAACAAAAACAGACTTAGCTATCAGAAGTACTGGAGTCAACATACCTTAAAACCAAAACAGACTTAGTCATCAGAAGTACTGGAGTCAACATACCTTAAAACCAAAACAGACTTAGCTATCAGAAAAACTGGATTCAACATACCTTAAAACCAGAACAGACTTAGTCATCAGAAGCACTGGATTCAGCAGAAACAGACAGGAAGAAGAGACTTGAGGAGGAGGAACCCAAGCGTGCTTCACGGCTGATGAGGTCAAAACAGTGCCGACATGCCCTGGGAGGCAGGTCTGATAATAGCTGTGGAAAAGTGACCGGGACAGGAAGTCGAGACTGACGGAGAAGCTTCTGGGGACTGCAGCCCTGAGCCTCGTCCAGTGAGTGAAGCACCGTGACCACCTGTGTGTCCCTGCCCTCACGCCGTGAGGAATGAGGTCCACGCGGATTTCACCGCCTGCTGCACGCCCCTAGGCCCTGCAGTCACGTCCACTTCCACTCAGAGTTCATTCCTTCAGTTTATTTCTCTGCAATGCTCCAAGCCTTTTGCAATGCATGCTATGCATGTGGATCCCGTTGGTCTCGATGAGCTGAAGTGTATGGGGGGGGAGGTGGAGCAGTGGACAGCCCACGCCACACATCAGAGGGGGAGGGGGCGGTCAGCTAACGGTCATTCACTACACTTTTCCCCTATTTAAATGTCAGCCTTCATCACTCTCCCCAAACTAATGGTCAACCACCACAACTCTCCGTAAACTAACTGCTATGCCACCACACCTCCCACAAACTGTGCTATCCATATTTTGTTTCATACACAGCGTAGCTAACCGGTGGAATGTGAAAGAAGGCGGGTTTATTCACGCATGGACCGTTTTCTTCTGCCTGTGAAGGAAGCGCGTAGACGTCACGATCGGACACGACGGACCACCAAGACAGTTTTCAGCTACTTGCGAATTATGTCCACGTCAGCTTTTATGTCGATGGCCCGTTGCCTTCATTACCGATTACTTCAAAACCTACCGTGGTTCTTATCACTGAACTTTACACAAAGATCTCCACACAGGACAGCTGTTTACCGGAGTTAGTCACTGACACAATGATGTCTACGCATATCAAGCTTTCTTTCTTTCTATGTGCATGTTGTGTACAGAATATACAGATCAGTTCGCACATTTTGACGCCTTCTTGAAACTGAAACTGAAGTAAAACACAGAAGTTCTACATCAAAATGAAATACAATACAATACGATACGATACAAACCAATACAATACAACACCTGGGAATTATTCCAGTCTCCACAACAGGGCCATTGGAAGTTCATTAACTCATTTCCTCCGACAGACTGATGGCTATTGTGCTCGCCATTGTGAAGACCACGCTAACGGCACCCGGTTATCTCCCGTCGTCTGGACAGGTAACAAGGTTTACAGCAGACAGAGAAACAGCTAGAGAAGCCACCAGATGAGATCTCTGTTCAGAATATTCTGTTTCGTAACAACGCATTCAGTATAAATCTTCAGTTAACATCTACGAAAATGTTCACAAAGTTATCTTCGAATCGAAACGCTGATCCAATAGCTATTGTTTACACAACATGTATTGATTCCCTCCTGGTCATTACTGATGTGATTATACTGCTGTTATTGATATTGATAATGTAATTTCCGTGTCAATGTTCAAGTGTTTTTATTCTTTCCTGGTCATTATTGATGTGATTACACTGTTGTTATTGATATTGATAATGTAATTACCGTGTCATTGTTCACATGTTTTGATTTCCTCCTGGTTATTATTGATGTGATTACATACTCTGCTGTTATTGAAGCTACTTTTGTAATAATTGTGATTACATTACATTATTGTGACTGCATGCCGCCTCATCATCCCCAAGTCAGCAGAATCCAGTAAATGCCTCTGCGCATACACTGCCCAGTTTTGTTTGTTATTGTTGTTGTTTGTATACTGGTGATCCATTTTTTTCTGCCACACACCTCCTTGTATTTTGTTGCTGTTGTTTTCTTCTTTTTTGTCAGCTGTATAGTTATGTATTTTCTCACTTTTTTTTTACTTTTTTTTTCGAATGCGATTTTTTTAATTGCATTGGGTTTGGTGGGGATGAGGAAGGAGTAGTGGTGACAATATCTTCATTGCACACTCCAGTATACAGCATCAAGTTACATACCAAAAAAAAAGTCCCCAGGGTAGCTTATAAGTTGTAACACATTCACTGCTTACCAATAATCGAAGCGTTCTGTATTTTCTTTAGTTTCTAATCCATTCTACAATGTGTAAATGTCTCCCTGCAGAAACATCCATCACATATTTAGCATTTGTACATAATTATGTACATCACGACTGACAAGACTTTCTTATTCTCTTGTCGAATTTAGTGTGTTCATATCACGACATTTTTCAAATAAGATATTGTCCAAACCATAACCAGTGTGGCATGTGTCCCAGACAACGCCTCTGTCTCTCTTCACCGCCGCGCAATACAATACAATACAACACAATACAATACAATACAATAAATGCAACGCAACGCAACGCAACTCAACGCAACGCAACGCAACACAATACAAAGGAGGAATGTGGCTGAGTGGTTTAGGCTTGTCTACCAATACAGTGTCCGTGAGGGTCTGGGTTCGAAGCCCGTTCTCGCCCTTTCTGGAGAATCAAACCGAGAGTCTAGTCATTTGGATGAGACGATAAACCGAGATCCCGTGTGCAGCACGCTCTTGGC
>JAAQRG010123388.1:10000-11447 GCA_011634625.1 Babylonia areolata | reverse complement strand
CTACTACTACTACTACACACAATTGCACACATAAGCAACACAACCCATCTACTCACCCATCCACCTCCACCCACCCAAACACTCCGCTCCGCAACCCCACCCCCCCGAGTCTCCCCCACTCCCCACACACACCCACAGACAACGAACCTTCCTGCCAGCCCCGTTGTTCCAGAGGTTCATCAGACTCTGGGCGCTGCTCTTGGGCTCGTTGGAGTCCACGAAGTCCTTGGAGAAGCGCGCGCCGAAGCGGATGTTGTCGGAGCAGCCGCCCCATTCGAACGTTCCGTTCGTCGCGTGTCGCCGACGCACGCGGCTGTCGCAGCCGCAGCGGATAAGCTCCCCTTTGGAGCAGGCCCGCGTCACAGCGTACATGACTCCGGCGCTGGAGATGGCGTAGATGTACGCCGTTTCTCTGCTCTCTGGAAGAGAACAAATCAGAAAGGAATCAGAATCAGAATCAGAACCAGAACCAGAATCAGAATCAGAATCAGAATCAGTTGAGTTGAGTTGAGATGAGTTACTCAAGGAGGCGTCACTGCGTTCGGACAAATCCATATACGCTACACCACATCTACTAAGCAGATACCTGACCAGCAGCGTAACCCCAACGCACTTAGTCAGGCTTTGAGGGGGCTGGGGGGGAAGGTAAGCAGATAGATCATGAAATAAGATAAAATGCGTGGAAAACGATCAATACGATCAATATTGATTGTCAATTAAGACCTTAACAAGGTTTGTAAGACACACACACACACACACGCGCGCGCGGTCACACTCGCACACACAGACACAGACACAGAGAAACAGACATAGGCAGACATACACAGACACACCAACTCAGACACACACTGACACAGACACACACATACACGAACACACAGAGGTCAATGAACAATAGATGAAACAAGAAATTAACACACACAAAAAATGACAGAAACGAACGCGAGGAAAAAAAGAGAATGAAATGAAACGACAGAAAATGACAGAAACTATTAAAATAAATAAATAAAATAAAATAAAATTAAATTAAAAAAAAATCTCTGGAAATGACATAAAAAGAAAAAAAAAGAAAGAAAAAAGAACAGAAAAAGACAGTGAGAAAAAGTTGTTGTTTTTTATATACCCTAAAAAAAAAAAAAGAGAAGAAAACAAATGAAACGATATAAGATGATATCAACCAAGAAAAGGAAAAGAACTAAACTAAAATCTAATAAATAATTTATATATAAAAAAAGATGTTAAGATTGCGTGTTGTTTCGGCGTACACAAACGTACATCATCAGTGATACTTGCACGCAACAATACGTAAGGCTGGACTGCTTGACTTAAGTGATCTTATCAGAAAATGACATGGAATAAAAAACAACAAAACAAACAAACAAACAAAACAACAACAACAACAAAAAGACCGCAAAAATATTTCTTGAATGAAATAATACGACATGAA
>JAAQRG010123379.1:0-11452 GCA_011634625.1 Babylonia areolata | reverse complement strand
ACTCCCTCCGAGGTTCCCCGCCTCCACCACCTCAGACCTGGTTATTCCGTGTGGCGGTGGCTCTACCCGCTTTAACTGTCGGTCGAGATACCCGGCAATTCACCACCACCCCCGTCAAAAACAATTTGTGCCCCCCATTAGATTTTTTTTTTTTCTTTCCCAACCCTGCCACCACAAAAGTCTGTTCTTACACTCCCCATTAAAACGTCTTCCCAGTTCCACCATGGAAGTTTCTGGGTGAAAACTGGAGCACTGCCCAGACATTGCCCATCCGTCTGTCTGTCTGTCTGTCAGTTCGTTCATCCATCCGTTCAACCACCAGTCCATCAGCATGTATCTGTGTTCTTAGTCTCGGTGTGTCATAGACTCAAGGACGCCTCGACCTTCTCAACTGTGCTTAAAAAAAAAAAAAAAATCTCAGCTCCGTTAAAATCTCCTACAGTACACTGATGACAGCCTGTGTTCTGCCCCAACACCTAGGCACCTGTTGTATGAAAGATAGCCCTTTCATTCACAACCCCGTCACACAGGCTCTATAAAAGCTTTTGCAGTTTTAACACATCGGCTACCGGCCACATCATTCATTCCTTCAAATGACGATTATACATCGCTAGACACTGGCTGATTTGGGGGAGCTTGGGAAAAGCTACGAACACTTCGCCCCGATGATTCACTACATAATAATAATAATAATAATAATAATGGATACTTATATAGCACACTATCCAAACATCTGCTCCAGGTGCTTTACAAAAACGCTTTTGTTAACATATAACATTACATCAGTGTTACACACACACACACACACACACACACACACACACACACACACACACACACACTGCATAATACATTTTAGCATACGTGTGTATCTAACAGCTACCCTAACACATACGCACACATAGGCAGGCACAAACTTACATAAACACACGCACACACTATACACATTCATATACATGCATGTAGTTAGGTACACATACATATATATACACACATAGTCAAGCACAGCTAATGCAAAGGAAGTGGACCTGCCACAGTTGAACTTACTGCTGAGGGAAAAGGTGAGTTTTGAGACGAGATTTAAAAGATGCGAGGGAATCAGAATGACGGAGGTTATCAGGGAGCTTGTTCCACGTCTTTGGCGATTGAAAAGAAAACGATCTGTGACCATAGGTCTTACTTCTGACGTGAGGTATCCTGAGAAGTCGAGTATCAGAGGAAGAACGGAGCTGGCGAGATGGGGTATAGATATGGATGAGTTCAGAAAGATACTTGGGGCCAGATCCGTTGACTGCAGAAAAGGTCAGAGTGGATAGCTTATAGTCTATTCGATCAGAAACAGGCAACCAGTGGAGAGACTCAAGGAGAGGAGAAACATGGTCAAATTTAGAAGCACTGACACAATGCCAATGACACAAAGAAGACACAATTTGTGTACCTGCAGTCAACAGGTAGCTTTGACCTTGACAACGACACAAAGAAGACACAATCTGAGTACCTGCACAGTCAACATGTAGCTTTGATCTCACTGAGGACACAAAGACGACAATTTTTATACCTGCAGTCATATCCGGCGACACTTTCCCATACACAAACACACCAAAAACCAAGTGCACTCAGACCCACATGCACACACAACAACACAGACATGCACACAACTCACTTTTCATACAGTCTCTCCATGACGTTGGCGTCTGAGAGACTGAGCTGATGGGAACTGTCTTTCTTCCCCAAGTCCCTGTCCGACTGAGTCTCCTGATTCTCCGCTTCATTGGGGGGTGTGGACAATGGAGTCACAAAGTCCTCTGTAACAGCAATGACGCATTCACCTTTTTTAAAACTTTATACTGGCTATTTTGTGTTGAACAGAAAACTATACCATGTGCAGAACTTGTAAACACCTGTGAACACCCTTATACAGGATCTTTTCTTTTTTCAATAACGCTAGATGTGTTGTTTATTTTTTTCCTAATATGCTATTAAAGTTACCTTTTTCATTGTTGTTATTGCCTATTTTCCTTTTCATTTTATTCTATTTTCCCCGGTAATATCACACTTCTTTGTTTAAAGCGTGAGAGACTAAGCCTTCAAGATTCACGTAACAATGTATCACATGTGGTGTGCTGTGTATGTCTCCAGTGACACACACCACAATATAACATTCCTGTATCATCTCTCCCTGTCCTGACCTTCCATGTATGTATCACATGTGGTGTGCCGTGTACGTCTCCAGTGACACACACCACAATATAACATTCCTGTATCATCTCTCCCTGTCCTGACCTTCCATGTATGTATCACATGTGGTGTGCCGTGTATGTCTCCAGTGACACACACCACAATATAACATTCCTGTATCATCTCTCCCTGTCCTGACCTTCCATGTATGTATCACATGTGGTGTGCCGTGTACGTCTCCAGTGACACACACCACAATATAACATTCCTGTATCATCTCTCCCTGTCCTGACCTTCCATGTATGTATCACATGTGGTGTGCCGTGTACGTCTCCAGTGACACACACCACAATATAACATTCCTGTATCATCTCTCCCTGTCCTGACCTTCCATGTATGTATCGCATGTGGTGTGCCGTGTACATCTCCAGTGACACACACCACAATATAACATTCCTGTATCATCTCTCCCTGTCCTGACCTTCCATGTATGTATCACATGTGGTGTGCCGTGTATGTCTCTAGCAACACACACCACAATACAACATTCACTCATCTCTTCCTGTGTGCCCTCACCTTCCTCCTCCATGGCGGCAGAGGCGTCCTCCGCAGACACGGTCTTGAAGCGGAAGTTCCCCAGGTCCATCACCACCAGGGCCGTGTTGGCCTCCAGCACATTCTCCGGCACTATCAGCTTGGGGGCACTGATGTCCAGGTCAATGTACCACCGCCCTTTGTCGTGCTGCACAGGACCACAGCGGCAAGTAATGCACTGGTCACACTTTTATTTGGTCAATGATGGCAGATGTCAAATCAAGTCTAGATTTTATTTCATGATGGTAAATTGAATAAGCAACAGTTGCCTTTTTTTAATTTTCTAACATCAAGCCATCAATGAAAAAAAAAAAAATATATATATATATATACATATATATAGGACAGAGAGAAAAAGAGAGAGAGAGTGAAAGAGAGATATGTAGGACTGTATGAAAACTGACTACTGTACATAATCAGTTGATGTATGAAGCTGAAATACTGTGCATAAATCAGTTTATGTGTACGGCTTGACTACTGTGCATAAATCAAATTATAAGTGAAGACTGACTTCTGTGCATAAATCAGCCTCCCCCCTACCTGCAATCAAGATCAATGACACAGAGATCAAGTCAGTCGACAAGTTTTGCTATCTGGGCAGCACCCTATGCAGCAACAGAGCCCTTGATGCAGAAGTGACGCTGCGCATTGCCAAGGCCAGCTCTGCCTTTGGTAGACTCAACAACAGGTTGTGGAACAACAAAGGCATCAGGCTCAGCACCAAGATGAAAACCTACAGAGCTGTTGTGCTGACCACCTTGTTGTACTGCTGTGAAACATGGATGACGTATCGCCGTCACATTCAACAACTTGAGCAGTTTCACCAGAGATGCCTACGAAAGATCCTCAGCATAAAGTGGCAAGACAGGGTCTCCAACCTCCAGGTCCTAGAGAGGAACGGCCTTCCCAGCATCGAAAGCCTGCTGATCCAGTGCCAGCTACGCTGGACAGGACACGTTGTCTGCATGACAGACAGCAGGATCCCGAAGATGCTTTTGTATGGCCAGCTGAAGGAAGGCCACCGTGAACTTGGAAGACCCTGCAAGCGCTTCAAGGACACCTTGAAGACAAACCTCAAAGCCTGTTTCCTGGGAAACTGATGCCCTTGACCGCTCTTGCTGGAGGATGCTGTGCTCCAGTGGCATAAAGACATTTGAAAACAAGAGAACGCTGGCCATTAAGGAGAAGCGTGAGCGAAGGAAGCAGGGCTCAACTTCTGGAGACGTTTTCCCTTGCAACACCTGTGGGAAGTCCTGCGCATCCAGAATCGGCCTCTTCTCACATATGAGGACACACACCGACAGATAAGCCTGCCTACCTACTCATCCATCGGACCAACGGGAGACTCCATCAATAAATCAGTTAATGTGTGAAGACTGACTTCAGTGCATAAATAAATTGTAACATCCTTTTTTTGATTTATCTGCCCTGTCTTCTGTGCTGTCTCAGTCAGTCAGTGACATTACCAACATGCCACTCATCCCAAATGCTCAAAATATACACAAACAAAAAGAAAAAGATACATGGAAATTTGGTGTTCAATTAGTGTGTACAAGTATCTTGTATATTATTTGTGATAGGGTATAATGCTTAAAAAAAAACAAAAAAAAACAATAACAATAATAATAACAATAAAAAAAAAAATAATAATAATGACAGCAGACCAATTTGTTTCCAAAAGCCAAGCAAAGTGTTTTCCCTCCTTTTTTCTCTCTCCTTAGTAAACATCCATTTTCCCCACTGAATGTGAGTGAACATAGGCATCCCTCACCTCTGCCTCCAGCAGCTGATCAAGGGTGTTCTTCAGCTCCTCCTGAGTCTGTTTCCGCAGCTTCTCAAACTGCCAGGAAGACACTGGAAGCACACAAGCAGGCAAACACATGCACATACATGTGGACATATGTGCACACATGCACCCCCACACACACATACACATATACACACAGTTGTTTCACTCTATCTTAAAATGCAATAATATGCCCAAATAATTTTATTTTTACATGATGTGTGCGTGGTGATAGGGAAGGGTGTGTCAACTACTCGTTTTTCTCTTCAATAATTGCTGGCGGGCACTTTGAGTGAGCTGAAAGAGAATTTTCTGTTTTGGTTGAAGCAGACAATAGAATATTTTGAACTGAACTGAAGCATAACAATCATCTACTGTGAGCATGTGAGGCCGTCAGTTAATCTTACAGACTGATGGACATCAGAATTCTCTGCAAATGTCCATGAAAAATGTGTTTAATAGTCAAATACATTATAAGTGTTTGGGGGACTGAAATATCACAAGTACTGCAACCTGAGGAACACTGAAGCGAGTGAAAACTATGGTGTGATAAAAACCTTCAAATCTCAACATATATCAATGGACAATGCAATAAAAACGTCCGACTGAAGTAACACAAACATGCTGAAATACAATTAAATGATATGTTCTTTGACATAACAATTCAATACTATTAGTAACACAGTAAATATGTGATCAAAGTGAACACCTACCAAGCACATACCTGCACTGGCTGCTTTGTACAGAGGGGTGCTGGCAACAGTACATACCTGCATTGGCTGCTTTGTACAGAGGGGTGCTGGCAACAGTACATACCTGCACTGGCTGCTTTGTACAGAGGGGTGCTGGCAACAGTACATACCTGCATTGGCTGCTTTGTACAGAGAGGTGCTGGCAACAGTACATACCTGCATTGGCTGCTTTGTACAGAGGGGTGCTGGCAACAGTACATACCTGCATTGGCTGCTTTGTACAGAGAGGTGCTGGCAACAGTACATACCTGCATTGGCTGCTTTGTACAGAGGGGTGCTGGCAACAGTACATACCTGCATTGGCTGCTTTGTACAGAGAGGTGCTGGGAACTGTGAACACCTCCTTCAGACGCCTCAGCAGGGTCGGGGTGTAGATGATGTCGATGGGGCGTGTGGTCACACAGGCTCTGAACACAGTGACAACCAATACACAGGCTCTGAACACAGTGACAACCAATGCCATGTAGTATCTACCACACAATCTTGATAACAGCGCCTGCTGGGTAAGGGGTGGAGATTTTTCAAATCTCCTAAGTCAACATATGTGCAGACCTGCTTGTGCCTGAACCTCCTTTGCATGTATACACAAGCTGAAGATCAAATGCACATGTTAAAGATCCTGCAATCCATGTCAGCGTTCTGTGGGTTATGGAAACAAGAACATACCCAGCATGCACACCCCAGAAAATGGAGTATGGCTGCCTACATGGTGGGGTACAGACAGTCATACACGTAAAAGCCCACTCGTGTACAAACAAGTGAAAATGGGACATGCAGCCCACAAATGAAGAAGAAGAAGAAGACCAACCACACACTCACCCTGCCAAATGCTCCATTTTGACACGAGTTTTCCCACAAACCATGCCTAATTTTCCACTTTTCCCTGATTCTGCTCACAATACTTTTTCCTAATGAGTGAACCCACTGTTGAACAAAGACATCCAGGAACAGAGCACACTACTGTACTATGCTCAGGAAATAGCAAGGTAATTCCTTCTCAAAAGCCCTGAATGAAGGAATGTGCTTAACAGATAAGATTTGTGCTCACAGAATGGAAAGTGGGTACTGCACACGAACAGAAAAATAATAACACCTTTCAAAACAAAAAAATAATTGTTCAATTTTTGTATGCTGAGCTCCCATCTCTCTGTCTCTCTTCTCTCCACTGTGCACAAAGCAGACTGTATAACTATATTTTCATATGATTTTTGTATGACGGTACAATTCTGTTACATACCCCTTAATTTAGGGGCCTTGGCCTGTAATGAATAAACCACTCATTCATTCATTCTCTCTACCCCCCCCACCCATGCCCCCCCCCAGGAGCAGAAGTGAGGAGCAGCAGCAAGTGACTCACTTGTACTTGAAGTGACTGCTGAGGGGGTTTTTCTCGTAGACCAGCTTGAAGAACTGCCACTTGGGGTCAGAGGTCTCCTCTGTGGACGGCTGCCGGAGCTTCTCCCCAGCCCTGGTCTGCAGGATGGGGTTGAACCCTGATCTGTTCAGGGGCTCCTGCACACACAGCGGCAAGTCATCATGACAATCTAATGATATCATTCATACAGTGCCTTTCTTTGTATAAAAAAAACAACAAAAAAACATGTTCCAAGGTGCTGTACACTGTAAAAACCAGCTCCTGCACAAACATTTGCAAGTTATCCTGATAATCTAATAGTATCATTCATACAGTGTCTTTCCATGTAAAAACATGCTCCATGGTGCTGTGCACTGCAAATACCAGCTCCTGCACAAACAGTGGCAAGTCATCATCATAATAATATGATTCATACAGCTCCTTTCCATGTAAAAACATGCTCCATGGTGCTGTGTGCTGTAAAAACCAGCTCCTGCGCAAACAGTGGCAAGTCATCATCATCATAATATCATTCATACAGCTCCTTTCCATGTAAAAACATGCTACATTGTGCTGTACAATGTGAAATCCAGCTCCTGCAAACACAGTGTCAAGTAATTGTGACAATCTAAACAATATCATTCATACAGTGCCTTTCCGTGTAAAAACATGCTCCATTGTGCTGTAAAAACCAGCTCCTGCACACACACAGCGGCAAAGTCACTTTCCCTTTTCACAGAAGAGTTTTATGTTGGTTGTGTAAAAAGAAAAAAAAAATGTCAGGAGACATAACTATCATATTCTGCACATAGTGTAAAAAATAAATAAATAAATAAGAAAAAAAAACAAAAAAAACCTCTGAGCATGCAAGGCACATTAAGCACCACCACGGGAAAGAAAGAGAGGCAGACCACTGAGCACATGGAGAAGAACTGCGGAGCTGGAGATGAAAATCAGCAGGCATGACCTGGGACGAAATCAGCTGGATCGCTCGAGGCTGAAACAACTGGAGAAGATTTGCTGGCACCTCATGCTCCAACTGGGTCAAACAGCATTAAGTAAATCTAGTACAACCGAACACACACACCTTGGACTGCGGACAGAT
Source organism: Babylonia areolata (assembly GCA_011634625.1). Taxonomy (NCBI): domain Eukaryota; kingdom Metazoa; phylum Mollusca; class Gastropoda; order Neogastropoda; family Buccinidae; genus Babylonia; species Babylonia areolata. The sequence continues at coordinate 3,683 of JAAQRG010123379.1, read as the reverse complement.
GAGGTAAGGGAAGACAGTGTTCTTGCTGCTGAGGTCCTCCAGGTAGAGACTGCCCACAGCCAGAGAGAACTTCATGGCGCTGGTGCGCGGCCGGGACTCGAACTCCATGTTGATGGTGGTGCACTGCAGCTCTGCCAGGGGACAGCTGCCAGTCTCTGTCGCACAACCACCGTCAACACATCAACACAATGTCAACAATCATCAACAGACAGCTGCCAGTCTCTGTCGCACAACCACCGTCAACACAATGTCAACAATCATCAACAGACAGCTGCCAGTCTCTGTCGCACAACCACCGTCAACATAATGTCAACAATCATCAACTGCTGCCAGTCTCTGTGACACAACCACCGTCAACATAATGTCAACAATCATCAATAGACAGCTGCCAGTCTCTGTGACACAACCACCGTCAACACAATGTCAACAATCATCAACTGCTGCCAGTCTCTGTCGCACAACCACCGTCAACACAATGTCAACAATCATCAACTGCTGCCAGTCTATATAGCTTTACAGCCTGGTCAATGACAGACAGTGCAAACAATATTCTCATCTCTCTAAAGAGAGTGCTGAACCTTTTTTCTTTTTTTTTTAAAGCGTAAGTAATATATTCTTTATGAAACAATAAATGGCTCTGTCCAGTGCTTGTTGGAAACTAAATCCCCCTACAAATCCACATATCTACCATTTGAACAGAACTGCATCTCAAGGAATACTTGGGAAACTTACAATAAATGATCCTTAAACTATGTATCCAAGTAACCCAAAATTACTTATGTAAGTAAGTAAACTAGAGTGCACACAGCAGTATAATCTGTAATGTGTAGCATTTACCTGTGTCTCCAATAAAGTTTTCCACCAGCTTGAAAGAGCCAGTCTTCAGCACAAAAGACATACGGGCAAACACTGTGTCCTTGCGAAGAAATGAACTGTTCTGCGAGGAATCGTGGATCACATCCAGAATTTCTTGCTCTGTTCAAAAAGCAAACACATTATAACCATAAAGCACATCAAACCAGTAAACAACACTAGCGATAACTGTTAGTGACACAAAGTGAAGCAATCATCATTTTGATGTTTCATGAAAAAACATAAGTCTTCCTCATTTGATCTTTCATGACAAAATAAAATCTTCCTCCATTAATTTCTTTCATGACAAAAAATAAAATCTTCCTCCATTTGATCTTTCATGTAAATCAGCTTTCCAATTTCTTTCATAATCTCTTTCCAGCCTTGCCTAGAGTGCTGTATGAAAACAAGTGTAAGAAAACAATTCTCTCATAGTTTATTTATCAATATCAAATACGGACAATTTCAATAAAATCAACTGAGTACCGAATGTTGACGGCACAGTGCTAATTTCTCCCTTCCTTCTTCATCTTCATGAAAGACAGCCTCTTTGAAGAGGCATTGGAGCACCACACAGAAGAACTGTTCACCAGATTCCTCCAATTCTGTCAGGTGTGTGTCAAAGCCTGCGACTCTGCAAATTGTTTTCCTGTCCATTCTGCTATGCTGTCAATCCATCAGTTTGTTTGTTTTCCTGTCTCGCCTTCCGTCTTCCTCCCTCAACAGTTCCTTGGTGTACTGTTTAAGCAAGGCCACTGGATCTTGTTATATGGAAACACCAACATAGCTTCCTTTTCTTAACTGATGTCAGCAGATCTTCGTATGGCACACTTGTCCATTGGTGATGTGATTAGTGTATCTGACGTTCAGTATCTTGTGAAAACAACCCATTTCCATGGCTAAAACTCTTCTCTTTAAAATCTGCCAAAAAGTCCATGTCTCGTATGCATATATGAAGATTGAATACATCAATTGCAAGAGTCTGTCTGATCTTTTTTCATTACTGATAACGAAAAATTCCCAGATCTAAAAAGGGTGTTAAAAAAATAAGTTTTTTTTTCTAGACTGTAAAATCAAAACATTGAAATAAATGGTGATTTATAATCCTATCAACTCACATGCTGTGATATCACAATTGATATGAACTGTATAAACCTTGTCTAAGTGAAATGAAAAAATATATATATTCTATTGTTTTATACTAAGTCACGGGGAAAAAAACAAAACATAAACATCATATCTTCAGGAATACAAACAAATCACATAATGCTCATATTCTATTATCATATATATAAAACCCACAATAACAAGAACTATATTCTAATGTTTCATATATGCTTCGAGAAGGAAGAAGAAAAGAAAACGAAAAAACCTCGGAACTCTCCATGTCAGTGCCTTTTTATTCACTCTCTAACCTTTGGGAGGGAGGTGTTGTGGTGGGGTCTGGAGAGTGGGTTGAAATAAAATACACACACACACACACACACATACACACACACAATGTTACTCACCTATCTCCGCTTCTTCGTCATGAGTCGTTCCAAGCTGAGAGTTGGAATCTGACGACGGCTGCGAGGAACCTGACACAGGCTCAGAGGCTGGGGACGCTGAGGCTGGCTGTGGTGCAGGCGCACTCGTTTCAGGTGCTGGTGTACTCTGGTACCACCCTGACCAGCCAGGGAACCAGCTTCTGAACAGTCCACCACCCTCATTGGTGGCTGTGGCGCTCTGCTGGCTGTCTGGAGACTGCTGAGACGATTCTGGTTCCGGAGACTTCTTGCTGATCTCAAACAGCTGGGCGACAGTGAACAGGCTTTGACAATGCTCAACAGGTAAAATGAAGTTATCTATTTCATTTTCATAGTACAGCAACAATCTGCCATCTATCAAGTACATCTTTAACATCAAATACAATTTGTAACTCTTTTAGATGTAGGATTGTCAGATTCTGTTGTTTTGTTTGTTTGTTTATTCATTTTAATCAATTAACAGTAAGAAAAAAGTTTGAAATTATCAAAACATTTCCTGCAGATCATATGGTCACTGTCTTCTCCTTATTTCCTGTTATTCCTATTTTAGAGGGAAATGTCACACTAAAGTTTCCTTTTTCTGGTCATCACACACACACACACACACGCTCACACACACACACACACACACACACCACATATCATCATCAGATAAAAGACTGCTTTTTCTCAATCAGTATCATATATCATTCTGAACTCATGATCAAGCTATGAAGGGAAAATGTGGAGATGATGCTTACAAATTTTTAATCTTTGTTTTTGTTTTGTTTGGTGTTTTCTGTTGCTGTTTTGCGTTTTGTTTTTTCATGTAAACTATGCAGTGCATATCCTGGTCCGCTTTGTTAACTAAAAAGTTTTCAGGGAACCTTTCTGGCATCTTACATCCTAACAAGTCCAGTTCTTTAACAAAAAAATGGTTTCATTCTCCATCTCATTCACACACTTACAACATTCTTGCCTATCATTTCTATACAATGCCACACTGATAGACTACAGGCTCAATAAGTGGAAAAGAAAAAAGAATTCAAACGAAAGAATACAAATGAAGGGAAAGAACTCCAAAACTCCTTAGCGTTATTCATCTAGGGTGCCATCAGCTGTTCAATATTCTATCAAAACATCTCATGACCAACTGCTGGAATCTACATGATATCAGACACAAACACTTTTCTGCTAGTTTCATGAAAACCTTGTTTCAAAATGTGCGTCAGTTGTACATACTGTTTTTCAGTTCCTGCATGAAATACATATTTAAACATGATTTAAATCTACAACAACTGAACACGACAAGGGTGAAATGGT
>JAAQRG010123372.1:0-11419 GCA_011634625.1 Babylonia areolata | reverse complement strand
TTTCTCAAGGAGGCGTCACTGCGTTCGGACAAATCCATATGCGCTAAACCACATCTGCTGGGCAGATGTCTGACTAGTTGCATAACCCAACGTGCTTAGTCACGCAGTGATTGCATGCACATATATATTCATATACCTTTCAGAGTGGATTTCTGTTACAGAAATTTGCTTCAGGGCAACATTCTCGTTGACACTGGTTCATTTTCAGCGCGCCAAGTGCATGCTGCACACGGGACCTTGGTTTATCGTCTCATCCGAATGACCAGACGCTCAGTTTGATTTTCAAGTCAAACTTGGGAGAAAGGGTGAGAGCGGGTTCGATCCCAAACCATCACAGACTATCTGTACTGGCAGATGAACGTCTTAAACATTCTGCCACCTTGCCCCTGAAAACAGGAAAGATGGTAAACGCACAGGAACAGGAACGACAGTCGACTTCTTCAAAATTTTCTGGAAACAGCTAGGTGGTTTGTTGTACGATCTCTCAACGAAGGGTTTGAGAAAAAAAAGAGAAGTCAATTACACAGAGATAAGGTACTATTATTTGTTTATCAAAAGGAGATAAATCCAGGGAATACCTTGAAAACTGGCGTCTCATATCGCTTTTAACTGTCCTTTGTGAAAAATAGGCTCATCCTGTATCGCCAACAGATTTGAAACAGTCCTTGATAAACTTATTAATAAAAATGAAATGGATTTTATCGCCGGCAGATATATTGGCAATGATTTAAGGTTTATATACAATACACTTTATCATTTGAAGGAAAAAATATACCAGGACTACTAGTTTCTACAGATTTTGAAAAAAACTTTCAATTCAGTCAGTTGGAAATAAATGTATACAGTTTTAAACGCTTTGCTTGGTGATAATATTTGTCGATGGGTATGAACGTTTAAATCCAATATTAAGTCCTTAAAATTAGTTAATGGTAAGGTTTCTACAAGTATCCGGATAGAACGACGATGTAGACAGGGAGATCCACTCTTTCCTTATTTGTTTATTTTGTGTGCAGAATTAATGGCTTGCAATATTGTTGAGAATAAATATATAAAAGGCATTATAATTTCAAATACAGAATTCAAATTAGTTAGTTTGCTGATGATACGTCCTTTTTTTTCTCTAGGAGACCCAAAATCATACAAAGAACTCTATTAAAGAACAGAGGAATTTTAATCAATTTCAGGACTCCAATTAAACTATAAAAAGACATGTAATGTATGACTGGGAAGTGAACCTAATTGTGATACATTACTTAAAATCAAAATCAAAATGAACTGGAATCCACCATAGTTTAAAATCCTAGTGCTCTCAATTGCTAATGATCTTAGTAATATGGCAGAATTCAATGTGATCGATAAGTTTGACGAAACCAAAAAAACTATGGATGAAAAGGACAATTTCACCTCTAGGAAGAGCAGCTGTTCTTAAATTGAATATACTATCTTAATCAATTTACTTATATATCAGCTTCCAAATCCACCAGATAACAGTATTCAAGAAGTAAAAAAAAAAGTGTTTTAATTTTGTACGGGATAAAATAGAGACAATGTTAAAAGATCAGTAGCAGTGCACAGTGTACAAAACGGGGGTATGAATATTCTGCATATTCTATCACTCATAAAATCTTTAAAACTCATATAGTTGAACATTTTTGAATCGTCCAAAATGTAAAATATATTGTTAAAAGAATGTCTAAAAGTTGAAATGTTACAGAAATATGGCACAATAATACCAACAGTTGGAGGACGTATGATAAACCCCTTTTGGAAAGATGTATTTCGTAGTTATTCAGAATTTTATGAAAAAAAATTATGTGCATTGCAGGCAAGATATCTTGATGGTACCTTTGTATTTCAATAGCAAACGTAAGATAGAAGTCTTGTATTTCGAAGACTGGGGAGAGAAAACATTATCATGTAAAAAATATTGTGACAGATTTTTAAAAAATTATAAATATTTATGAATTCCAAAATAGAATTGATACTCGAGATCAGTGCTGGAGTACTCGGCCAGAAGCTTTTTGAGAGAAGATGATATAGCACTGGAAAACAACGATCAGAATGGACACCACTTTAAGGAAGCATGTATTGTATTGATAAAGCACCAAGAGGAACAAGATAATTATTTCTACGATGTACTAACCGGAAAATCAGAACTACCAAATGTCTGCAAAAATTGGGACTTGATCTTTTGAAAACAAGCTTAAATGGAAGACTTTTTTTGATACATCAAAACTCCAAGAAATAAGAGTAAAATGGTTCCAGGGGAAAAATTAACGTATTCTTGTCACAATGATATTCTGATGGATATGGAAATACTCCCAAATACAAGTGTAATTTCTGCAAGGATGAAAAAAGACACAATTCTACATCATCTATGGCGGTGTGATAGTGTGCAGCTATTTGGATAGAAGTTGTGAGGCATTTATACAAAAAGTGTCTACATTGTGGTAAGTTACTCTTAATAATGCACTGGTGCTTTTTGGACAAAAATACTTTCTGACTGGGTTTTTTTGGGTTTTTTTTTCATATTTTTTGTAGCTAAATTCTTCTTCTTCCTTTTTCCTTGGCTTGGACTGGATTCCAACGAACGTATGTAGTCCATCAGTGGAGTCTGCTGAACTAAGTGCCTACATTGTGATAAGCTTAATGATGCACTGGCTTTTTTCGGACACGAAAATAAAATCTGACGGATCTTTTTTCACATATCTTTTTCATAAAAGCTGATTTGTGTTTCCACATTTCTTGTCATTGCTGTTGTGTGTACTTGTCAAACAATCGGTATAAGGACAAGCACGGAGCTTCCTTTTTGAGAAGTGTCTGGGTTTGTTCCAGTGTACCTTTATTTACCTGTGTGCTAGCTGAACTGGTAGCATAAGCAGCATTCACTTTAAATTGTGTGCCTTGCCTATGAAGAGAGTTACCACTCTTTGTTTGTTAATCGTTTACTCTCCTTGCCTCATTCTTCATTCACACATACAGTGTGTGTGTGTGTGTGTGTGTGTGTGTGTGTGTGTGTGTGTGTGTGTGTGTGTGTGTGTTTATTTCAATAATTAACATGAGCTCCGGTGTGAGATACAAATGGGTGTTATTATTTCTGAAATTATAAATCAGAATCATAGAATGTCGGATGTTCATTTCAAATATCAGATTCCTGATGTCTGTTAAAGTCTTCCATTTAAGAGCAAGTTCAATGATTTATTATCGAAAAGCTGCTTCCAATACATAGATCGCTTCAAATGGGTGAACAATAGGCTGGACAGGAATCTGTCTCGAAAGTATGGCGATTGTATTCTGCATCTTTCCATCAGCAAGGATTTTCATCAATGCTGACTTTTCCTTCGCAATTTCTGTCAGTCGACGGAGATGCCAGACCAGATGATCACGCAATTCTGCATCAGACCCAGTCCCAAAGATATCAACATCATACATTCTCCCTCTCTGACAAGGGTAATGACTCCCGCAGGACATCAACATGATAGAGAAGTTGTTTCCCTTGCCAACGGACTCTGCACCGGCCGCTACAAAGACGCGATGTCTGGGGCTGTTGACAATGACGTCAGTGTTGTCAGCCATGACCCGGAAGGGTTCCGTGCTGAGGAGAATCCTTTGCTGGGGGAAGAGGTGGGAGAGGTGGGAGGGGGGCTGACTCAGCATGGAGTGGAGCTGCTGGTATGTCAGGGGCTGTGGTGGACACACGGAATGGACTGGTCCTTTAGACAGCTCTGTCCGGACCGGGTCCACTTCCATTTCCATAAAAGTCACTGTCTGCAACCAACAAAGAGAGACGTAATTGGTGAAAATCAAAGAAAAAATCAACAGTGATGATAAATACCCTGGGCAATGGCCGTGAAAAATCATTTAGTCAATTCAACACGGAATCAAGTACATACCGTGATGAGCACTGGCCCATCAAAAATCATTGCGCTCTAAAATTCACAGATTGGGTTAAGAATTGCCCAGCTCACAAAATATGATCATCGCCAATTACAGCAGTGATCCACGCCACCATTTACTGTCACTGCCGCCACTACCAGTAAAACTTTTGGTGCTGCTGCTGGTGCTACTCCTGCAATAACCTAATTATTTTCATTAATAAAATTTAAATGGGGTAGATGACAAGTATTAAGATGAGTTGCAGAGTCCAGTGGAACTAACTAACTAACTAACTGAATAAATAAATAGATAAACAAAAAGAACAAATAACATCAACGTATGTGGGTTTTGTTTTATTTAGACAATAGAAAACAAAAGACAAACATGTAAAGAAACAGACCTTCCCCATGACAACGCTGAACTGTCTCAGCAAGCTCTGGCCCCTGTTCTCCACATTGATGTTGTCCACAGTAAAGACCAGATGCCGGATACTTGGTGAAGACACAGCTTGTTTCACCACTCGAATAAAACGGCCGTACAGGCCATGACCTCTATGGTCGGGATGAACTCTTCCTGCTGACGTCACCACAGTCTGACCACCGTCCACAATTTGGGTGCTGAGGAACCCCACCTGTTTCAACAGACCCAAAGTCTTTTTTTTTTGGTTCCTTTTACACATCTTGAGCACATTCACAACGGCATTTCAGTCTAATATGATCATTTTACATGAACAGACTATGAATAAATAAATTACTGATATAGCACTGCCAGAAACATGTCCTACAGCTAACAGGAATGCAAAGTCATGTCCTCCTGGTAAAGTACTGTTAAAATGTCCAGTTGGAAAAACGATTACAGAACTATGTGCCACTGGGGGAAAAGACGAAACAAAAATACAGTGTGTGTGTGTGTGTGTGTGTGTGAGGAGTGTTCACGTCACTGTTTGTTAGAAAATACAAAAGAAGCTCCACAAAGAAAGGTACATGATACACACACACACACACACACACACACACACACACACACAGAGCAAAATTTCCCATATCCCGTCCAACAAGCCCTCAATTTAAATCAAGGAGAGTGAACGAGGAACAGGAAGGATGCCGACCTGAGAAGCCGTACTCACCACTCTGCCCTGCTTCAGGTACACGTAACCCTTGACCCCTTGACCCTCAATCAGGGACCTGAAGATGGCCGGCAGATAATCGCGTCCCTCGTACCCTCCAGGATCAAGATCAAGGACGGCTTGATAGTCTTCCACAGTGGCCTCCCTTACCGTCTCGTCTTTGGGAAGAGCGTCCGTGAATTGTGAGGCCATTTTGGAAAGACTTCTGGAGATATCACACAGAATTTCCTAAATTCTGCTTACCATTTGTTCAAATTTTAAACTCAAACTTTGTGTGTGTGTGTGTGTGTGTGTGTGTGTGTGTGTGTGTGTGTGTGTGTGTGTTCTATCTTCTCTAACGTCTCAGTGGCATTACTATCACGCCGCTCATCTCGAGTCCCCCATCTACAGCCGCACCTGGGATCATTTACCGCAGACCCAGTGTCGGTAGTCCACGGGGAACTATTGATGTTAGGTCGTCAGGAGGCCACACACCAGAGGAGAGCCTGTACTGATATTGAGTTACTTCAGTGGTGTTCAGTAGTGTTTGCTCTGAGTTAACGTACTTAGGACACTACCTATTATCTCTCCTGCTGAAGGGCAATGGTTGCTTAGTCAGGGAACCAGGCTGAGTGAGCGTCCCCCTAGCGTGGAGATCGCCACCACGTCCCTCCAACGACAGTCTCCCATGAATTTGCCAACATCGAAAACCTGTACAGAACTCACTCCAAGCACAGAAGTGGATGGGGATCAAAGCAGGGATTACCATGAAAGCAGAGTCACAGAATTTGAGACCATTGCTTTTTAGTCATTGATGATGAAGATGGATATGATGATGATGATGGTGGTGGTGGTGGTGGTGATGGTGGTGGTACTGGAAGTCCACTATATGTTTGGGACCACGTAACAAGGCTGTACTCTACGCTTCTTTTCATAATGATTTCTCGGCATTAGCCAGGTTCGAGGGATGCAGACACTTGCAGTGTTGGTCAGGACATTTGAGCAACACACCCACTGATGTATCCACGAAGTGGATGATACTGGAGTGTTTGGTCCCAGTCTTTGCATATGATCCATGGTACACTTAACTCAGGGTAGGAGCCAGTGGCGGGCCATAAAAACGACCAACGCTGAGAATAGAACCCACGTTCTCCCAGCTGTCAGTGCGCGACGCTAACCACTTCGCCACAGCAGCTGGTTAGTATTCAAACTTTTATCAAGTCTCTTCGTACAAAATATTGCAAAAGAATCATATGTAACTGCACTGGAAATTTATACGTTAGTCATGTTTCAATTCACTGTGCACAAATGAGACAATGTTTTCAAGTGGATATATTGCAAATTGCTGTAAGGTTTAGGTGTTCATAATGATACCTTTATTTGTCGACCGTCATTTGAAAAGTCCAGGCAAATGATTTTTATGAACTTCTTACCTTCAGCATGTCTGTCTGTCTGTCTGTCTCTGTCTCTGTCTGTCTGTCTGTCTCTCTCTCTCTCTCTCTCTCTCTCTCTCTCTCTCTCTATATATATATATATATATATATATATATCCACACACACACACACTCTCTCTCTCTCTTTTCATTTCAATGGGGAATAAGAGTGAGAAAAAAGATGTAAAAGAAAAACACATTCGTATTGTCATTGAAAATATTGTCATTCTCTCTCTCTCTCTCTCTCTCTCTCTCTCTGTCTCTCCACACACACACACACACACACACACACACACACACACACACACACACACACAATCTCTTCATTTCAAGGGGGAATGAGAGTGAGAAAAAAGACGTGAATGAAAAACAAATTCGCATAACTATTGAAATCATTGTCATATTCTCTCTCTCATCATGCGGTTAGACATTTTACTATGTTTTATACCGAGATTTTTTTTCCCTTTGTTTGTTGGTCTTCTATCCTCCTGCTTTCCTTATTTTTGGGAGGAGTGGGGAGGGGGGTGGGGTGGGGGCGTGGAGGGGGTGTGGGGGCTAGGGGGTGGGGGTGGGGGGGCTCAATCATCTCATTTTTTCCCCACTTCTTTTATTTTTATTTTTTCATTATTATTTTCTTTTCTTTTCTTTTTTTCTGTTGTCGTTTCCCCCCCCTTTTCTTCTTTTTTTTCTGCACATATACTTTTGTTCTCCTCCCTTTTCTTACACAAATACTCAACCATTCGCTCACAGTTCTTTGTTTGTTTGCTCCTCTATTGGTGGACAATATACGTGCATGCAAGATGCTAGTGTTCGTTGAATGTGTGTGTATTCTTGTATATTTTCTGTCGGTTTGCCTGTCAGTCTCTTTCATTCCTCTCTCACCCCCTATTCGTCCTTACTATGTTGTAGACATACGCAAAGGAGAAGGAAATAAGATTACGTTTAACATATAGAAAAGCCCATTTTTAATGAGCTGTGTAAATGGACACATTAGCAATTGATAAGCCAGAATATACCTTATGAATAACACGTTTAGTACATATAGATATGAGAATAAGTCAATATCATAAGTATCATACATGCGTTCCCTTCTTTTTTCTTTCTTTAAAAAAATTATACGTAATTCGTTTTTGTTGTTGTTGTTTTAATGATAATGCACATTTTACCAGTCAGCGTGGTTCGTCCGTCGGGATCGACGAGGACCATCTAGTCATCCTGGGGTGGGTGGGTTGGGCTCTGTGGGTGCGCAGATGACTGGTCAGGCCAATCCGCGCCCGGAAGGTTCTGACGCAGTGTGGACAGGGGATGGTGGCGGCTGTCGGGGACTTGCTGGCACTACTTTTCCTGGCCTGTCTGCGTTGCTCTGCTACAGCGATTCTGTTGGCCTCACAGGATTTGGCGCCTTTGTGGACAGCTGAACGCCACTTTGGTCTGTCCATTGCATTCACCTCCCATGTATCGTGGCTGATGTTGAAGGCCTTCAGAGAAGCTTTCAGAGTGCCTTTGAAGCGCTTCTTTTGGCCTCCATGGGAACGCTTGCCATGTTGGAGTTCGCTGTACAGCAGTTTCTTGGGGAGCCGGTGTTCTGGCATGCGAACTACATGGCCTGCCCAGCGTAGCTGGGCCTGCATCAAGATGGTGTAGATGCTGGGCAAGTTTGCACGAGTGAGCACCTCTGTGTCAGGGATCTTCTCTTGCCACTTTATGCCGAGAAGTTTTCTGAGGCTGGTGTGTGGAAGTGGTTCAGCTTTTTGGCGTGACGTTTGTAGACCGTCCATGATTCACATCCATAGAGCAATGTGGTGAGAATTATGGCCTTATATACTTTGAGCTTCGTCTTCAGGGTGATGCCTCTCCTGTTCCAAACGTTCTTATGGAGTCTGGCATTCACCTCGTCATCGATAACAACTGTGCGAGAGAGTGTACTGCCCAGGTATGTGAACTTGTCCACCGGATTCAGTCGTTGCCCGTTGATGAAGATATTTGGTTCAACGTAAGGCTTTCCTGGAGCTGGCTGGTGCATCACGTCAATCTTCTTTGTGCTGATTGTGAGGCCAAAGTTGTCACAGGCAGCAGAGAACTTGTCGACGCTGTGTTGCATGTCAGCTTCGGAGGCAGCATTGAGAGCGCAGTCATCAGCAAACAGGAAGTCGTTGACGGTGTCTGTCATCACCTTGGTTTTTGCTTGAAGCCTCCTGAGGTTGAAGAGTGAGCCATCTGTGCGGTACCTGATGCCAATGCCTACGTCAGCGTCTCTGAAGGCATCTGCCAGCATGGCTGAAAACATGAGACTGAACAGGGTGGGGGCAAGAACACACCCTTGCTTGACTCCGTTGGAGACAGGGAATGGTTCTGAAGTCTCTCCTTTGTCTTGGACTCGGGCCAGCATCCCATCGTGTAGTTGCCGTATGATGGTGATGAACTTTCTGGGACATCCGTACTTCGCCATGATTCTCCAAAGGCCATCTCTGCTAACAGTATCGAAGGCCTTGGTCAGATCGACATAGGTGGAGTAAAGGTCGGCGTTCTGTTCCTGACATTTCTCCTGGAGCTGCCTGGCAGCAAACACCATGTCGATAGTCCCGCATTCTTTCCGGAAGCCACACTGGCTCTCTGGTAGGAGACCTTGCTCAAGGTGCGCTATAAGACGGTTGAGTAGCACTCTGGCCAGAGTCTTGCCTGCGACGGACAGCAGGGATATTCCACGATGGTTGTCACAGGCCTGACGATTTCCTTTGCGCTTGTACAGGTGTATGATGGAAGCGTCTTTGAAGTCCTGTGGAACTGCCTCATGCTGCCAGATGAGCTGGAACAGCTGATGAAGCTTCTCAGTCAGCGCCATATCACCTTCTTTGTAAACCTCAGCTGGAATGGAGTCTGAGCCAGGAGCTTTGCCATTGGATAGCAGACGGATAGCTTTCTGGGTCTCCTCCAAAGTTGGAATGGCATCCAACAACTCACTGACTGGCACCTGGGGGAGTCGGTCGATGGCTTCATCATTGATGGTGGAAGGGCGGTTCAGTACGCTGTCAAAGTGTTCAGCCCATCTCTCAAGGATCCCGTCCTTGTCAGTGATTAGGGTAGAACCATCAGCACTGAGGAGTGGAGCAGATCCGGAGGTGGTGGAACCATAGACTTCTTTCAGGCCATTATAGACGTTCTTCATGTCGTTCCTGTCTGCAAAGCCCTGGATCTCATCAGCTTTGTTGCTCAACCAGGAATCCTGCATCTGCCGCAGCTTCAGCTGGATGGTGCTGCGTGCGTTCTTCAATATGTCTGTCTTTGACTGTGACTTGGGATCTTCAATGTGGGCTCTGTAGGCTTGGCGTTTTGTCTTCTAGCAGCTGCTTGATCTCAGTGCAGTTCTCGTCAAACCAGTTTTTGTGCCTCCTGACAGAAGGCCCCAGGCACTCCATGGCAGTGTTGTACGCCGTCTCATGCAGTGCACCCTATGCTGCCTCCACATTCTGGTTGTCCAGCACGGTGGACTCAAGGCGTTCCTCCAGGGTGTCAGCAAAGCTCTGCTTGATGTTGCCTAGCTCCAGCTTGTTGACATTCAGGCGTTTGGGTGCTTTCATGCCCTGAGGCCGTCTCTTGGGCTGGATGCGGAGGTTGAGTTGGGAGACGATAAGGCGGTGGTCTGTCCAGCACTCGGCGCCGCACATGGCCCTCGTGACTCGTACGTCCTGCCTGTCCCTCTTCCTGACGATGACAAAGTCGATGAGATGCCAATGCCCAGAGCGAGGATGCATCCATGACGTCCTGTTACGGGTAGGGGGGCAGAAGATGGTGTTTGTGATAAGAAGGTCGTGCTCGGCACATGTCTGGAGAAGAAGTTGGCCATTGCTGTTACAGTTGCCAACCCCATGCTTCCCAATCACGCCTTCCCAGGAGATGCTGTCACAACCAACTCTCGTGTTAAAGTCACCAAGAATGATGAGCTTGTCTGCGTTGGGAACAGTGGTGATGACAGCGTTCAGGTCCTCGTAGAACTTGTCCTTGATCTCATCCGGATTGGTCATGGTGGGCGCGTAGGCGCTGACAATGGTGGTAAACTTCTTCCCGTTGCATATAGGGAGTTTCATCGTCATCAGGCGATCGTTCACTCCTTTCGGTGGGCCAGCCAGCTTGCCAACGAGGGTTGTCTTCACTGCAAAGCCAACTCCAGCCTCACGTCTCTCTTCAGGTCCGCGACCACTCCAAAAGAAGGCGTAGCCTGCGCCTCGCTCACAGAGTTCGCCTTCTTCTGCCAGTCTGGTCTCACTTAAGGCAGCGATGTCGATGTTGTACCTGGCTAGTTCACTCGCAATGAGTGCTGTGCGTCTCTGTGGTCTGTCCGAGTCGCCTCTGTCCAGAAGCGTATGCACGTTCCATGTGGCAATGGTCAATGGGGTGCTCCTTGTTTTCGTCTTTCTTTCCTTTGTGTGTCGACCGCTTGAGTAGGGTCCCCGTCAGCCGCGGTATGCTGACTAGGGTGGTATAGAGCAGGCAATGTTTAGGGCACCTTTTCTAGCCCCTTCCTCATGCCATGGAGGTGAGCAGTGCTGTCCTGAAGAGGGCTGCTCAGTCGCTCAGGGGGCTGCCGATCTCCACCGCTGCTCCAGTCGGTGAAAAACGACCCTATGGCCTGAGCCGCCTGTGTGCAGGTCCGCGGCTACGACTGCCAGTGTACCCACACCTGTCGCTTCGTCGCTTGCCTGTCGCCACAGGGCTTGGGGAAAATGATGGTATGGGATGAAGGATGACTGATGACTTGCGCGATGATTTTGTTTATAGTGAGGAGTTGCGCATTTATACACTGTATGCTGCTATCCATGTTTATATATATATACACTGTATGCTGCTATCCATGTTTATATATATATATACACTGTATGCTGCTATCCATGTTTATATATATATATACTGTATGCTGCTATCCATGTTTATATATATATATATACTGTATGCTGCTATCCATGTTTATATATATATATATATATATATATATACACTGTATGCTGCT
>JAAQRG010123363.1:7500-11418 GCA_011634625.1 Babylonia areolata | reverse complement strand
GTGCTGGACTTCCTATCTGAGGGTCCCTGGTTCGAATCATGGTAACGGCACCTGTTGGGTAAAGGGTGGAGATTTTTTCCAATCTCTCAGGTCAACATATGTGCAGATCTGCTGGTGCCTGAACCCCCTTAGTGTGTATACACACGCAGAAGATCAATTACATACGTTAAAGATCCTGTAAACCATGTCAGTGTTCAGTGGGTTATGGAGACACGAAAATACCTAGCACGCATGAACCACGACAGAGTCATTGGCATGTCGATGTTGGTCGCATAATGAAAAGAAGAAGAAAGAAGACATAAGCAGAAACATTATACTCCAAGGTTACCAACTTCAGAAGTAAAATCATTTTTTGTTTTGTTTTTGATGGTCTTGCACACATAATAATTTACAAAGTGAGGCGATTTCCTCTGCATGATTGCTGCCTCATTGTTTCTTTGTCCTGTTTCTGAGCTTATCTTCTTCCTGCTGTGTCAGCTGATTTATGACTGTTTATTGTAAACATTGGGTACACAGGCCTTCAATCTGCTGATTTCAATGGTAATTTTTTGTTTGTAACACGGAGTCAGAGCGAGTTTGTAACACTTTAACAAGCATAATCTGATACATTGACATGATTTATCCAAGAACTATTATGAACATTACTAATGCGTGTAAAACTAATTATCTGATTAAAGTTGCTAATGGACCTGATTAATTATCCACTCACAGTTGCTTTGTGGTCCTTCGAAGAAGGCTGAACAACTGCTGGTGCGTTCATCGTTTGGGACGAACTTGCGCCCATAAACGTTCGTTCGACTGCGATCAGGCCTGCAAAGATGTAAAGAGGTTTGATCAATGTCCCATTTCCAAACGAAAACATGGACTATTCGAACTGAAACCAGATCAGCAACAACCTAAATAAAACCTACTTGAAAACAGTCGATTAAAAAGCTGACAAGGATTCCTTAACAGACTCATCGGTGAGGGGGAGCCTGACCTCACGTGCAAACGAGATCTGTTGCAGACGACACTCAAGGTGGATTGTGATAAAACCTGGATTCTGGAAAAAAAAATCCTCTCTTGTATAAAAACACATATAACTGTATAAAAATCCATAATAAACAAAGAATGAAAGGTAGTGAACAAACAAATGAGAAACACATAAATGAGTATTTGAACAGACAAACAAACAACACAGCAAAACTACAAATCATGTAGCAACGGAGATTATACGAAACAAAGAACTGAAATAACACCAAAAACGCACCACAGCGCATGAGATGCAAACAAAGAGACGAGTTGTTTACACGCACTCCGTCTTTCCCTTAACTATCATTCATAACTGTTTTGTTCAATTAAACGTACGCGCGCGCGCGCGCGCGTACGTGTGAGTTGTTTACACACACACACACACACACACACACACACACACACACTCTTTTCCTTCACTTAATAGCAATTTCGTTCTCCGCAGCCGTGCCGCAAAGACTTGAAATAACGCCGGCAACGCGCGCGCGCGCGTCAGTGTGTGTCAGTGTGTGTGTGTGTGTGTGTGTGTGTGTGTGCCGTGTAAAGAGAGAAGTGAAGGTTTCAGTTGGGGAGGGTCAAGTTATAAGAGAAAGGCGAGGTAGAGACCCGGCTGTGTCACTACGGTGTGTGTGTGTGTGTGTGTGTGTGTGTGTGTGTGTGTGTGTGTGTGTGTGTGTGTTTCAGTTTGTGTCAGTGATTGATAGTAGTAGATACTTATATAGCGCCAATCGGCTCGGTCGGAGACCGGCGGCACTGAAGCCGCTCCAAGTGCTTTACAAACACAGGGTCATTTGCGCAACAGGCTGTCTACCTCAATGGGTGGAGCCGACTGACGGCTGCCACTAGGCCGGCGCTCATCATTCATTTCCTGTGTCATTCAATCACAGAGATTTCAGGCACGCACACATACACACTCACACAGACATGTAACGTGACATTTTTTACGTGTCTATTTACCCCGTCATGTAGGCAGCCACACTCCGTTTTCGGGGGTGTGCATGCTGGGTATATTGTTGTTTCCATAACCCACCGAATGCTGACATGGATTACAGCCGGGATCTTTAACTCTTTCCATACGAACGGCGAAAGAGACGACGTCAACAGCGTTTCACCCCAATTACCATCATCAAAATATTGCAAGCGGGAGGCGCTTATACTGAAGACGTGATTGTGGACAAAGAATACCACAATTCTGACGACGGAAGCTAAAGGTTGGGTCATTCAGACACCCACTGGACATCCGAGGGGTCTGTGTTGGGGAGAAGAGAGGACTGGCCGTACTGAGTGAGTTAATGTGCTTATTCAGTTGTTCTTCTACGTACGTATACACGTGACTGTGAGGGAGGCTCAGGCAATAAGAGGTCTGGCACATATGTTGACCTGGGAGATCCGGGAAAAATCTCCACCCTTTACGGCCCACTAGCGCCGTCACCGAGAATCGAACCCAGGACCCTCAGTCGGATTGACAGTCGAACGCTTTAACCAATCGGCTATTGCGCCGGTTAATCCTTTAAGTTATTTTTATTTATCTAATTCGTGCCTTAAAATGTTATAATATCACACTGAATACGTTCCTTTCATAAGATGAACTGATGAGATGTACAAACTATCAATCCATGAAGGAAGGGATTACAGTAAAAAAAAAAAAAGAAAAAAAAAGTTTTACTTTATTTTGAAATATAATGTCAGTTTTATAACCCAGGTGTTTTCTTTTTACACTGACGATTATTTAGTGATGAGGGCGTGGTGATTAGGGACTGAAGAGAGTACAAGTTACTCATTTATTTTCTGTTTAGCTCTGATATTTCTTAACGATCTTTTGAACGAGCCAAAAGAAAAATTTCTGTTTTTGTTGCTTGACTGAGCATACAATAAAGTATTTTTGAATTTGAATTGAACTGAATTGAACAACGTTCCTCCCCCCATAATTATAACAAGGCTTTGCCGTGACATCAACAGCAGAATTCTATAGATAGGCAGATATATGAGCTGAAGTCAGAAACATAGCTAAGGAATACATATATATGTGTATATATATATATTATGAATATGAAATCAAGTGAACAATGGAAACAGATGAATATCACACAAACACACGCTTTATTTCTCTCTCTTGTTCTATGCTTTTGCGAGAAGTCTGATTTCACGTGTGATACAAGTCTCCCGGACGATGAGTCAGTTTCTCGACTAAAGACCCTCGCGGGAATGCTTCTTGTTTCGTGATAATGATAATGATAATGATGATGATGCTGCTGCTGCTGATGGTAACAATACAAGAAGCGATAAATTCACAACGTCTGAGTGGCCTTGATTTGTAGTTCGTATACATCATACTCTAACAGTTTGTTTTTGGTTTAACCCGTCACACACACACACACACACACACACACACACACTGACACACACACACGAATCCACTTATGTGATCAATATCCAAACCACTTGATGGTTTATACAGATGATTCTGTATTAAACAATAATGCAGGTGTCGCATATATCATACCTGAAGTAAACGCAGAAAAAAATTATAACATGGGAAAAAATAAGTAAATCTTTACCGCGGAGCTAGTTGCAGTACTTATGGCATTGTACTTCTTACTCGATTTTCCAAATAAATATATTTCAGATTGCTTTTTGTGTTGACTCTAAGTCAGTCATTAATGCTATCAAATCTTTACACTCGAAAGTTAGATCTGAAATTATTATTGAAATTAAACATATAATTTATTTACTCTCATTGAGGGGTACTAGTACAACATTTATCTGGATTCCTTCGCATTGTGGCCTTCTTTATAATGAGAAGATTGATCTGTTGGCGAAAAAAGGAGCAAAGGAATCAGCTCAGTCAACATATTTATCTCTTCCATTTTCATTGCAAGAATGTTATAGTATAGTAGAACAAATCCA
>JAAQRG010123363.1:0-2500 GCA_011634625.1 Babylonia areolata | reverse complement strand
ATGAGGTCGTTGTCGCTGGTACCCAGCCCAGAGAAGCAGTCGTGCAGGCGACGGGCAAAGTACTTGGGTTTGCCTCTAACACCCTCCACTGAACACAGTATGACAAATGATGGCTGCATAAATGAATGAATAGATAAATGAAATAATATCACACACACACACGCGCGCGCGCGAACGCATGCACGCACGCACACACAAAACAACAACAGCAACAAACAAACAAAGGAGTATACGAGTAACTAGCTGTGTGACTGTTGACGTTGCTCTTGTTCAGTTTGCGTGTCGATCTTGTTGTCTCCCCTCTGTCTTTTGCGAAACAGACTGGCTGCCAGGAACTTGGACCTGTGTCACTGCCTTGTGATAGCTCTCCTTCTCTGTCGCTTGTCCTTCGATGCTTCTATAAATACATTCCTATTGCATGTAGTCAAACAAATGTCAGATCTGTGGATTTTATATCAGATGGGGCATATGTATGATTAAACGTAAACTGTGATTCCAACAGAAAAGTGAAAGTTCCAAAAACCAAATATAATTACAACATGTAAACTCACCAAATGCAGAAAGGGTAGCGCACAGCTGTCAGATCAGTTGCTAAAATTAATATCAACGATTTTATGCATGTGGATTGAAAGCGAATTGTACCTATTGAAGGCGATTTGTACTTCATATCCAAAGTGTCCAAAACAAGATGATCAATTAAAAATATTGAATGACTCTTCAGATGATCATCAAACTTATGCACTTAAAGTAACAATAAACATTCCCGTTTTGTTTCAGTTTCAAGAAGGCGTCAAGCGTGTGGACCGCTCCATATACGCTGCACCACATCTGCTTAAAAAAAAAAGCAAACAAATAGCAGCAAGAAAGACCAGATGAAAGAATATTCCACTCCAAGGTCTCAGTATTAGTATCAGTAGCTCAAAGAGGCGTCACTGCGTTCGGACAAATCCATATACGCCAGACCAGCAGCGAAACCCAACGCGCTTAGTCAGGCCTTGAGAAAAAATCACCAACAAGGCTTTAGGAAACGTAGCCAATGTTATAAAGCTGATGACGTTGGTTGCTAAACAACTTTCTCCTAAATAAACGTTTTTTTTGTTGTTGTTATTATCATTATTATTATTATTTATTTTATTTTATTTTATTATTATTTTTTTTACATACTACTGTTACTGTTGGTGCCCCATGGTAAATACTTCGCTGCATGTCGGTCTTCAAATACCTCTGTTCAAATCCCCAGCTAAAAACTCACCTGTTCTGTGAGGCGTTTTGTGATCCCCCCTCCCCCCTCAGCTATAAATTTAAGCTGTTTTTCTGCTCTCTCTCTCTCTCTCTCTCTCTCTCTCTCTCTGTGCGGCTGAGTGTAGTTAGTCTTTTTCGGGCATGGCTGCGTCTGAAATGAGTGATTGCAAGCGAGGCACAAAGTCTACCATTACTAACAGAAATGCGCTGTACAAATGCCATTCATAATTATTATCATTATTATTGCCCTTCTTCTTCTTCTTCTTTTTGGTGTTATTATTATTATTATTATTATTATTATTATTATTATTATTATTATTTATTGGTATTCTTCTTCTTGTTCTTTTTCTTCTTGTTGGTGTTGTCATTGTTATTATTGTTATAGTCATTATTGTTGTTGCTGTTGTTGTCATGACTGAAGGCGAGGTCTCACCTATAGCCAGGTACCCTTCCTTCAGGGAGCCGCTGCAC
Organism: Babylonia areolata; assembly: GCA_011634625.1. NCBI lineage: Eukaryota > Metazoa > Mollusca > Gastropoda > Neogastropoda > Buccinidae > Babylonia > Babylonia areolata. The sequence continues at coordinate 787 of JAAQRG010123363.1, read as the reverse complement.
TCCTTGTCGATGGATTCCTCCACAGTGGTGCCCCCTGTCAGCTCCTCGTACTTCTCCAGCGTCAGGCGCAGCTGTCCCGGGGAGCTGAGGCACAGCACGGCGTTCATTTCCGCTTCCTCCGTGCCCCACGTGGCTTCCCCAGCCTGTGAACGTGCACGGAAAAGTAAGAAGAAGAAGAAGGAGAAGAATGGGTTCTTCTGCATGTTATCTGGCTCAGTGGTACTGGGTGACTTGACGATGCGGAAAGATGCTGCCCCTCCATGCATAGACACTAGAGATATTGGTATATATTCTCCATGTCTACGGCTCAAGGAGGAGACCAGTGGGTAACGAGAGATGCTGTCCCGTCATGTCTATGGCTAAGGAGAAGAGAGATGTTCTCCCTCCGTGTCTATGGATAAAGGAGAACAATGGGAAGATAGTGATGCTGTCCTTCCATGACTATGGATAAAGGAGAACAGTGGGAAGCTAGTGTTGCTCTTCCTCCATGTCTATGGATAAAGGAGAACAATGGGAAGCTAGTGATGCTGTCCTTCCATGTCTATGGATAAAGGAGAACAATGGGAAGCTAGTGATGCTGTCCTTCCATGACTATGGATAAAGGAGAACAGTGGGAAGCTAGTGATGCTCTCCCTCCGTGTCTATGGATAAAGGAGAACAGTGGGAAGCTAGTGATGCTCTTCCTCCATGACTATGGATAAAGGAGAACAATGGGAAGCTAGTGATGCTCTCCCTCCGTGTCTATGGATAAAGGAGAAAAGTGCGTAAGGAGTGATGCTCTTCCATG
>JAAQRG010123357.1:10000-11435 GCA_011634625.1 Babylonia areolata | reverse complement strand
CACAGGTCCTCTTCTACAACACACACAAAGCACCAGCACCACAGCACTGCGCACTGAGGGTAAAGGGACAAATCAATGACGTTACGTGAGCTGCTCCCCTTAGCTCCACTGTCTCACGGGACAAACTGGAGACTTTTTTCTGTCTTCTTTTTTTTCTGTCTGACAGATGGATCAGACAGGGATCTGTGTGTGTTTATGAGGGAGGAGACGAAAGGTTACCAGACATACATGCTGTTCGCTCTGTTTGTTTGTCTGTTTGTCTGTCTGTCTGTTCAACCTGTCTCTTTGCAATGGGTCTCTCTTGCATGGCCTTACTTGTCGAACGATAAAGCGTATTAAACGAAATCTTTAAAAAACAAAAACAAAATACAAACAAAAAAACAAAACAAAACAAACAAACAAACAAACAAAGCAATCAAGCAAACAAACAAACAAACTAACAAACAAACAAAAGCCACTCGGCAGAATGACCAGTTCTTGTGATATGTTTATCAGTTCTAGCCACAGTGGATGGGCTGCACATTAAAAAGAATGAAAGCAACCCCCACCGACTTGTTCAGGACTCCAGCACTTAACAACGTAACATCGTCTTAAATAAGAACACATTCCACAATGTTGTTGAACTCAATGTATTGAATTGATGACCCCCGAAAACAGGGTATGGCTGCCTACCTGGCAGGGTAAAATCGGTCATACAAGTGTACATACGAGTGAACATGGGAGTTGCAGCCCACGAACGTGGAAGTGGCTCTGATGCAGATATCGTGTGCGGTCTCATGAACAATAACTGACCAGATTCAGAGGACAACACGTCGACTAGTAAACCGATTTCCGGGTCTGTGACGCTTCTGTATGGCAATAAGGTGTGTGTGTGTGTGTGTGTGTGTGTGTGTGTGTGTGTGTGCGTGCGTGCGTGCGTGCGTGCGTGCGTGCGTGCGTGCGTGCGTGCGTGCGTGCGTGTGTGTGTGTTGAATATTTATTCCTTTGTTTTTTAGTTTGTTTTAATTAACAAGATTACGCAGGTGCTCTCTCTCTCTCTCTCTCTCTCTCTCTCTCTCTGTGTGTGTGTGTGTGTGTGTGTGTGTGTGTGTGTGTGTGTGTGTGTGTGTGTGTGTGTGTGTGTGTGTGTGTGTGTGTGTGTGTGTGTGTGTTGGAATCGAATTAAGAGAAGGCAGAAAATGCGGAACAGCTGTAGGTTCTGTGCTTTGGAAGTGATTTATCATTGATCACATATCCCACCACCTTAATTCTAAACTGAAAGTGATCATCTACTTGGGGGCACGATCTGTCTTCAGATTTTTTTTTTCATTTCGTAAGAGGCATATCAAGTATGTTTTCTTTTTTCCCATCTCAATTTTGTATCACTGATATGTGACTCTTACGATCGATGTTGTTAAATTCAATGCCTGTGTTGGTTTCTATATCCTGCGAACAC
>JAAQRG010123357.1:0-5000 GCA_011634625.1 Babylonia areolata | reverse complement strand
AAACTCACCTTTTCCCTCAGCAATAGTCACATGTTGGTGTGTGTATGTAAGATAGATATAATGTTTTATGTTAACAAAAGCGTTTTTGTAAAGCACCTAGAGCAGATTTCCGGACAGTGTGCTATATAAGTATCCATTATTATTATTATTATTATTATTATTATTATTATTATTATTAATATTATTATTATTATTATTATTATTATTATTAATATTATTATTATTATTATTATTATTATTATTATCATTATTATTACATATGATGTCGGCATTGGGTAGTGAAGGCCAGGCTTGCTACAATGTCATATAAAATGTCTCAGTGTTTAAGAAACCAAAGCTACACAACATGGGTGTGTTGCATTCGCAGCCTTTTCCACATATTTGGCTACACAGCGGTTTGTAAAGCACAATGTGCTGGTGATATCAATACATTTATCAGGGAAAGAATGTTGAAAATACAAATGTAGTTTGATCAGAATTAATGTTGCCATTTCTTACAAGATTTTGCGACTTTTGAATAATAGAGAGTAGTAGTAGAAGTATTTTTATGTATTTATCTATTATTTTATTTATTTATTTATTATTTTATTATTTTTTGATGTTATTTTTATTCTTTCTTTTTTTTTTCTTTTTTTTCCCAAGGCCTGACTATGCGCGTTGGGTTACGCTGCTGGTCAGGCATCTGCTTGGCAGATGTGGTGTAGCGTATATGGATTTGACCGACCGCAGTGACGCCTCCTTGAGCTACTGATACTGATACTGATAAAAGAACACACCAGAATTAGAATTTATCTTATTTTGTTTTATTTTATCTCTTTTTTTGTTTTGCTTTATTTTGTTTATGCTTCCGTGTTCATGACGAGAGAAGTGAAGTTGATGTCTCATTTCTTATTTCACATAACTGGTTCTTAATGCTTATTTATAATTCAGTTTAAACGTCTATTTTATCGTTATTTTCGAAAAATAATCATCTTTGCAATGGCTATAAAAAGGGACAATCCGCCAGCCTATCGTTCATAACGTCTTTTCAAACAGCATACGACATCAAAGCCGTTTTGCAGGCAAACTTCCCAACGAAAGGTTTGCTAGTACCAATTTGCACTTGGTCTGTCTTATCTGAGCACAGGGGACTCATCCATAACTTAAATAGTCTCACATGAGCGGTACTGTCTGCACTACGTTGATACCCTTTTCAGACCATGACCGAGATGTAGTGAATGAGAGAGAGGGAGAGAGAGAGAGGGGGGGGGGGGGCAAGCAGACAGACAGACAGACACAAACAGATAGTGGGTAAGTGAATCAGACAGACAGACACAAAGATGGACAGCCAGCCAGCCAGACAGAAAGATACAGAACGAGAGACAGACAGACAGACAGACAGACAGACAGAACGAATAATGTGAATAATATGACAGCGTCCCAAAAAAGAAAGACCTAAACCCGCAACACAGCTACCATTAAAGGCAGCGACGCTGAGAGAGAAGCATTACCATGATAATGTAAGTGCACACACAGCGATGACTATTATCAAGGCAATGGGGGGAAACCGCGTCACGTCAGTGTCATTAATGTTGCATGGCCATCACATCAGAGCCGACATACAGTATCACTGTATTGTACTGCATTGCATCGTATTGCATTGTATTACATCGCATCGTATCGCATCGTATCGCATTGCACTGTATTACAGTATTGTCACAACATATCTCTGTATGAAACTCGGGCTGCTCCCTCCAGCGCCACACTTCTTTCTGCCTCAAGTGTATTGGTTTTCCTATTTCAAAAATAAATAAATAAATAAAAGAAAATAAAAAAAAGGAAGAAAATTACCAGGACAACTCTTTTGTTGCCGTGAATTCTTTTACGTGCGCTAAATGTGTATGCCACACACGTTACCTCGGTCTATCGCCTCATCCGAATGACTAGCGTCCAGACCACTGCTCAGGGTCCAGTGCAGAGAGAAAAAAAAATTGCTGTGTCGGATTGGATCCCGTGCGCTCAGAATATCTCGTTTCCTGGTGGATGCTTTGCCACTGGGCCATGACACCACCATTACGTTTCCTTGGTGATGCTTTCCCACGTGGACATGACACCACCATTACGTTTCCTGGTGGATGCTTTGCCACTGGGCCATGACACCACCATTACGTTTCCTGGTGGATGCTTTGCCACTGGGCCATGACACCACCATTACGTTTCCTTGGTGATGCTTTCCCACGTGGCCATGACACCACCATTACGCTTCCTTGGTGACGCTTTCCCACGTGACCATGACACCACCATTACGCTTCCTTGGTGATGCTTTCCCACGTGGCCATGACACCACCATTACGTTTCCTGGTGGATGCTTTGCCACGTGGCCATGACACCACCATTACGTTTCCTGGTGGATGCTTTCCCACGTGGCCATGACACCACCATTACGGCTGATCAAGCTGAAAACATGGACGCTGTCACCGAAATGTGAGCTGTAAAACGGATAAAAACTACGCTTTAACCATGGCCGGTGAAAGACTTTATTGTTCTATCAAAGCCCATTCTAAATGAATTCAGTTCTGTTCAGAAGTTTGATGAAATGTCCTCAGAATAAAACGGCATAAAATATTTACCTGTATCGTTCAGGACACACAGACACAGACACACACACACAGTCATACAGAGACACACACACAACACACACACTCCACGCACCATACATACTGAATGACATTCACAAAACAAATGTCTCCCCATGGACACAGACTAAGCCTCACCACAGGCTGCTGAGTTCTAAGGGTAAGAACACACGAGGTCACGTGACCTCCCGCACTTAGCTCCACTAGTCTCACGGGACACAGGGCCACTGTGTTGAGACTCCTGCCCTTAGTCTCACGGGACACGGGGCCACTGTGTTGAGACTCCTGCCCTTAGCTCACTAGTCTCACGGGACACGGGGCCACTGTGTTGAGACTCCTGCCCTTAGCTCACTAGTCTCACGGGACACGGGGCCACTGTGTTGAGACTCCTGCCCTTAGCTCACTAGTCTCACGGGACACGGGGCCACTGTGTTGAGACTCCTGCCCTTAGCTCACTAGTCTCACGGGACACGGGGCCACTGTGTTGAGACTCCTGCCCTTAGCTCACTAGTCTCACGGGACACGGGGCCACTGTGTTGAGACTCCTGCCCTTAGCTCACTAGTCTCACGGGACACGGGGCCACTGTGTTGAGACTCCTGCCCTTAGCTCACTAGTCTCACGGGACACGGGGCCACTGTGTTGAGACTCCTGCCCTTAGCTCCACCAGTCTCACGGGACACGGGGCCACTGTGTTGAGACTCCTGCCCTAGCTCCACTAGTCTCACGGGACACAGGGCCACTGTGTTGCTGGTTGTTGGACGGGTGGCCCAATAAACACAGGTCGGTGTTTTCATCGTCACGAGGAAGGGGGGTGATGATAAACAGTCGTGTACAGCATTCTCCTGTGTTTATCTGTCTGTCTGTTGTTTGTTTGCATAAGACCACTGTACAACAGAGATGATGCAACTGTTGGTGGCTTGTTTTTTGGTGTGTGTTCAATTGTTGGTGCTTTTTGTAGTTGTGTGTGTGTGTGTGTGTGTGTGTGTGTGTGTGTGTGTGTGTGTGTGTGTGTGTGTGTTGTGTTGTGAACGGCTCTGTTTCCGGACTGATCACACTCAAAATTTGGCCTAATTCCAATAACGGTTTTCAGATGAGCATAGAGCGTATCAATTATTCTCTTGAAAAGTGTTTTGTGATTTTTTTCCTTGTTTTTCCCTTGGTTTTGTACTGTGTTGTCAATCATTTTGCTTTGGTGCATTTCAGGGTTTTGTACTGTGTTGTCAATCACTTTGCTTTGGTGCATTTCAGGAGTTTGTACTGTGTTGTCAATCATTTTGCTTTGGTGCATTTCAGGAGTTTGTACTGTGTTGTCAATCATTTTGCTTTGGTGCATTTCAGGAGTTTGTACTGTGTTGTCGATCATTTTGCTTTGGTGCATTTCAGGAGTTTGTACTGTGTTGTCAATCATTTTGCTTTGGTGCATTTCAGGAGTTTGTACTGTGTTGTCGATCATTTTGCTTTGGTGCATTTCAGGATTTTGTGCTGTGTTGTCGATCATTTTGCTTTGGTGCATTTCAGGATTTTGTACTGTGTTGTCAATCATTTTGCTTTGGTGCATTTCAGGAGTTTGTACTGTGTTGTCAATCGTTTTGCTTTGGTGCATTTCAGGATTTTGTACTGTGTTGTCAATCATTTTGCTTTGGTGCATTTCAGGATTTTGTACTGTGTTGTCAATCATTTTGCTTTGGTGCATTTCAGGAGTTTGTACTGTGTTGTCAATCACTTTGCTTTGGTGCATTTCAGGATTTTGTTCAGCTAGAATCGAACAGTCCCGACGAAACAATGCAATAAAATTAAAACGTGCTGTCAAATTGTATTTGATGGGTTTGTTCGTGATCGCTCAGTATTGCTATCCCCCGAAAGAGACAAGTGATCGATATATTGCTATCCCCCGAAAGACACAAGTGATCGATATATTGCTATCCCCCGAAAGAGACAAGTGATCGATATATTGCTATCCCCCGAAAGAGACAAGTGATCGATATATTGCTATCCCCCGAAAGACACAAGTGATCGATATATTGCTATCCCCCGAAAGAGACAAGTGATCGATATATTGCTATCCCCCGAAACAGACAAGGGATCAATATATTGCTATCCCCCGAAAGAGACAAGTGATCGATATATTGCTATCCCCCGAAAGAGACAAGTGATCGATATATTGCTATCCCTCGAAAGAGACAAGTGATCGATATATTGCTATCCCCCGAAAGAGACAAGTGATCGATATATTGCTATGCCCCGAAAGAGACAAGTGATCACTATATTGCTATCCCCCGAAAGAGAAAGTCATTACTCAATATTGCTATCCCCCGAAAGAGACAAGTGATCGCTATATTGCTATCCCCCGAAAGAGAAAGTCATTGCTCAATATTGCTATCCCC
>JAAQRG010123356.1:0-11439 GCA_011634625.1 Babylonia areolata | reverse complement strand
CCCAAGAGGTCTTTTTCGGAAAATACTAGTCAATACGACGAGTGGACTTTATAGATCTATTGGCTGAGCTCTGAAGGTCATGGGCAAAAATCAATTGCGTACACATATTTATACATATTCAAAGCGCGTGCTCATATTCTTCGCGAACACGAACGACGCCATTTTGTTTCAAGTTGTTGACCTGCCCTTTCAATCCTATATTCAATGGACAATACACGATAACACGTGATGGAAAGTTGGAGAAGGAGACCGTTAAATATTTATTCAGAGAAAGATTTGTGAACGCCTCATCACTTACTGGATTATGCCCCAAACTGCCATAAAAATATCCACAGAATCAGTCGGAATTCACAGTGAAAAATAATAAACCATGAGAGTTAATTAATACCCTTGATTTGATGAAACGTAAAAATTTCCAGTCTTGACTTTTCTCAAAATGAAGTCCTTTTCACTTTATGCGACGTTTAGAAGTACTTGTACTTGGCACTACATGTTATTAGTTTAACAAAACACTCAATTTTCATATCAACTTTAAAACTATAAAACTAGAATGAACATAAAAGAGAATTTGAATCGACCGTGTCAACCGGGTATAACTAAACTTGTACATCGATCTAGATCCAGAGAAAACGGCTAAATGTTGCAGTGTGATTGCGGCGATAGCCACGTCTCCTTTATCGCGGACTTAAAAAGAATTTTAATTGCCCTTAAAGATTTTTTGAATGCCCAAGATACACCAGAATAATACGATTTAAACAGCGTTCTCATTGCGAATACCGCAATCGATTTATCGCCCTTTAAAAAAGCATGTTTAAATATTATATTTTTGAACGTCAGTTAGGGAGTCACGATAGCGTAATGGGTAAGACAGATTCTTCTAACCCGAACACGCGGTGTTCGAATCTGCCGTTAGGACTTTTCTTTTCTTTTTTTTCTTTTTCTTTTAACCCGAAGCTTTATAATCACAAATACAGAACACATTTTAACAATTAGATTTTTTTTAAAGTGTATCACAAGTGAGTCTTGAAGGCCTTGCCTCTCTTGTTAAATGTTATAATTATCTTACTAAATATTCTCCTTTTTATAATGATTGAAACGTACACATACGCCCGCGCGCATGCGCGCGCACACACGCTCAACACGCAGGCACACACACGCGTGCGCACGCGCGCGCGTGCACACGCACAGAACGATGCATGCACACGCACGGGCGCACACGCAACACACACACAGTTATTACACTCTAAATCATAATGTAATAGTATCTTACCCACATGTTTTTCTTTTTATATAATAATTGATGTGTGCATGGTGATAAGTGAAGGGTGTGTTGGTTGTTTTGGTTATCGTGGTTTTGTTGTTGTTGTTGTTGTTGTTGTTGTATTTTTCTTTGATTTTTGCTGACGGGCATTTTATTGTGAGCCTGAAGAAAATTTTCTGTTTTTGGTTGAAGCAGATAATAAAGTATCTTGAGTTTCAGCCTCAGTTTCAGTAGCTCAAGGAGGCGTCACTGTGTTCGGACAAATCCATATACGCTACACCACATCTGCCAAGCAGATGCCTGGCCAGCAGCGTAACCCAACGCACTTAGTCAGGCCTTGAGAGTATCTTGAACTGAACTGAAATGAATTGAATAATAATAATAATAATAATAATAATAATAATAATAATAATAATAATACTAATAATAATAAAAAAATAACAACAACAATAATGATAATAATTGTGTAACCGTGAACCGAGTGATATATCATAAAGGGTTTACAAAAGAAATAATTACTGAATTAGACAGGATTAAAAGAGAAAGGATAGAAACCTCCTCGCACAGACTAGAGACATATAGTGGCCAGTCACACACACACACACACACACACACACACATTTTTGTTTCTATTGTTTTATTATAATATCAAGAGAAGAAAAAAAGTAAAGAAGGAAGATGAGATAACAGTGCAGTAGATTGTTAGACAGCTGACTGTGTGTGACACTGACCGTGTGTTGGAAAACAACGCCACGTGTAGACTGTTTGGGTCGTGGTCTGTGTGACACTGACCGTGTGTTGGAAAACAACGCCACGTGTAGACTGTTTGGGTCCTGGTCTGTGTGACACTGACCGTGTGTTGGAAAACAACGCCACGTGTAGACTGTTTGGGTCGTGGTCTGTGTGACACTGACCGTGTGTTGGAAAACAACGCCACGTGTAGACTGTTTGGGTCCTGGTCTGTGTGACACTGACCGTGTGTTGGAAAACAACGCCACGTGTAGACTGTTTGGGTCCTGGTCTGTGTGACACTGACCGTGTGGGTAGAGGAAAACAACACTACGTCAGACTGTTGGGTCACAGTCTGTGTGACACTGACCGTGTGTTGGAAAAAACAACGCCACGTGTAGGCCTGTTTGGGTCCTGAGGTGTGTGGCACTGACCGTGTGTTGGAAAACAACGCCACGTGTAGACTGTTTGGGTCCTGGTCTGTGTGACACTGACCGTGTGTTGGAAAACAACGCCACGTGTAGACTGTTTGGGTCCTGGTCTGTGTGACACTGACCGTGTGTTGGAAAACAACGCCACGTGTAGACTGTTTGGGTCTGGTGCGTGACACCCCGGCAGGTGGCACTGCGCCGTGACAGCTGTTTGGTGCGATTAGATGTGACACTGACCGTGTGTTGAAAACAACGCCACGTGTAGACTGTTTGGGTCGTGGTCTGTGTGACACTGACCGTGTGTTGGAAAAAACAACGCCACGGGTTCAGACTGTTTTGGGTCTGGTCTGGCTGACACTGACCGTGTGTTGAGAAAACAACGCCACATGTAGACTGTTTGGGTCCTGGTCTGTGTGGCACTGACCGTGTGTTGGAAAACAACGCCACGTGTAGACTGTTTGGGTCCTGGTCTGTGTGACACTGACCGTGTGTTGGAAAACAACGCCACGTGTAGACTGTTTGGGTCCTGGTCTGTGTGACACTGACCGTGTGTTGGAAAACAACACTACGTCCAGACTGTTTGGGTCCTGGTCTGTGTGACACTGACCGTGTGTTGGAAAACAACGCCACGTGTAGACTGTTTGGGTCCTGGTCTGTGTGACACTGACCGTGTGTTGGAAAACAACGCCACGTGTAGACTGTTTGGGTCCTGGTCTGTGTGGCACTGACCGTGTGTTGGAAAACAACGCCACGTGTAGACTGTTTGGGTCCTGGTCTGTGTGGCACTGACCGTGTGTTGGAAAACAACGCCACGTGTAGACTGTTTGGGTCCTGGTCTGTGTGACACTGACCGTGTGTTGGAAAACAACGCCACGCGTAGACTGTTTGGGTCGTGGTCTGTGTGACACTGACCGTGTGTTGGAAAACAACGCCACGTGTAGACTGTTTGGGTCCTGGTCTGTGTGACACTGACCGTGTGTTGGAAAACAACGCCACGTGTAGACTGTTTGGGTCCTGGTCTGTGTGACACTGACCGTGTGTTTCTTTTTGTCCTAATTCAGCAATTATTGCTTTTTTTTTTATAATATACCACTCGGTTTATGGTTACAATAATAATTATAATATTATTATTATTATTATTATTATTATTATTATTATTATTATTATTATTATTATTATTATTATTATCATTATTATTGTCATTATTATCATTATTATCATCATTATTATTATTATGCTGACGTGGCGTAAACTTCCCATAACGTCCCTTTGATGATGGTGATGATGATAATAATAATAATAATAATAATAATAATAATAATAATAATAATAATGTGGCGCAAACTCCCCATAAGGGTTTGATTGCTCCTAATAATAATAATAATAATGATAATAATAATAATAATACTGATATACTGATGTGGCGCAAACCCCCCATAAGGGTGCCTTTGCTCATAATAATAACAACAACAACAAAACAACAACAACAATAATCATCATCATCATCATCATCATCATCATCATCATCATCATCATGTGGCGCAAATTCCCCATTCGGTTCCCTTTTCTCCTGTCATGAAAAACACCACATAAATGTAGCACATGGTGCCACTGTGTACAGCAGCACAGTTACAACATCAGCAGGGCCAGTCCTAGCAGAAGCACCTGCAACAACAACAACAACAGAAGCAACAGCAGCAGCAGCAGCAGTAGTAGTAGATGTAGTAGCATCATCATTATTACCATTATTGATGATGATGATGATGATGATCATCATCATCATCATCATCAACAACAACAACATTAACAGCAACAGCTGTTGTATTGTGATCTGCACCATTTTCTTCTTCTTGTCATTATCATTATCATTATTATTGTCATTATCATCATTATCATCATCATCATCATTATTATTATTAGCTTTATTAACATTATTAGCATTAGCATAATTAGTTTTAGCATTATTATTAGAATTATTAGCATTATTATCGATAGTGATGATGATGATGATGGTTTTCCGTCATCTTCATCCTTGCTGTTATCATCATTATCACTGTTTCTAAACAGACTGCTTTTTGTTTGTACAACCGTCGCTGCGCGTTGCAGCGTCCTGGTCATGTGATCCAAATCCTGTTCATTTCCGGACAGTAAGGATAACAGCAACATAACAATCATGATAACGGCAACAACAAATCTAAAAGCGAAAACAAAGAGTCACGAACGTAGACAAGTCAGCACCTCCGATTGGACAGAACCAGGTCATGTGACACATCTTGCCCCACTTCCCAACACCCTCCACTCCGTAATCGATCCCTGCCCAAACAGCTGCAACAGACGGTTGGTCTGGACGGGGAGGAGGTGGGGACTTTGGGGGGACGGAAATCAAGGGGTGGGTGATTGGGTGATGGGGGAGGAAATGTGAGGGGTGGAGGGGGGGGAGGGTGTAATTCTGACAAAAAATAAATAGATGTTTATAAAAGTCCAGTTCCCACATCACCTTTTATCTCTCTCAGCAAATGATTACCAACAGGAGTTGGGGAGGATAGTGAGTACAGAGACTGTCACCACCACCCTCTCTCGTCTCTTCTTCTTCTTCAGCCTTCAGTTTCACACACACACACGCGCGCACGCACACACACACACACACACACACACACACACACACACACACACACACACAATCTAAAGAGTTGCATAAGCAGAGCAGAGCAGAGCAACTTGGTCTGTTGGAAATGGCCTTGAAAAAGGAACAGTTGTGGCACAGTTGGTCGTCAACACTTCACATTTGACACACACACACACACACACCCTCTCCCCAACAAAACTTCGCCTTTCTTTCTTTCCTTTCTTCTCCTTCTTCTGCTCCTACTTCTGTCTCTTTCTTCCCCCCTCTCACTCCCCCTCCCCCGCCCCCTCCACAGACTTCACTGCTGTCTGGGCCGCCATGCCAGTCGTATCGCACCAGTTGGTTGACAGGCGTCTTGCGCCATGCCCCGAAAATGAAATAAAATAGAAAAGGAAAAGTGAAAGCCAGCTTGGAGGGTCTTGTTTGCAAAACAAACGCTTTCAAAGCCAACGCCCACCCCTCTCACGCCGCCCACCCCACCCCCACTTCCCACCCTACCCTGGCTTTTTAGCACCCACAGACAGGGTTTGAAGTCCCCCCAATTGAAGACAGGGGTCCTTGTGTGGAAACTTCAGGCATCTGCTTGACAGATTAATCTGCGTGTCATATGCCATTAAATCCTAATAAAGCGCTGCCGTCACGGATGAGTAAGCAGGGTCACCACGCTTCTGCTGCAAGAAGTGTGTGTGTGTGTGTGTGTGTGTGTGTGTGTGTGTGTGTGAAGAGGGGGTGGGTGGGGTGGATGGGTGGAGGGTTTGGGGTGGAAGTGTTAATCACCCGTGTCGATTGCGCAAAGAGTTGCGCGCGCGCTGTGCCTGTGGTGAGAGCAGTGTTGTGAGTTGTGTGATTCATTAGTGATCAGCTCTTCTCTTTACTCTTCCTCTGTCGGCACCACAGGCGGTCCGCGTTCTGCAGGAGGCAAATGATCATAAGATGGACGGCATGTGTGTGTGCATGTGTGCCTGTTTGGGTGTGTGTGTGGGGTGGGGGTGGGGGTGGGGTGGGGACGAATTGGGGGAAGAAGTAGGTGGGGCGTGGGGTTGGACAGGGGGTGGTGGTGAGAGGTGGGTTGACGTTATTGTTGGTCATCCTTTTGACAGCAAGGATGACATAAAGTGAGGTACAGGACTCACTCACAGCTTTAACTTGAGAAAAAAAAAACAATCATGAGAGAGGGGAAGAAGCCAGAACTCCGAAATATCTTACTGCAAGACCACCAGCCTGTTTGAAAAGGATGTACATACATACATTCATTTGAGACAGGCAAAATACCGAGCATAAAGGGAGGGAAGGACCAACATCATGGACACGAGAGAGAGAAGGAGAGAGACAGAGACAGAGAGAGACAGAGACAGAGAGAGAGACACACACAGAGAAAAAAAAAGACTGATACTGAGATGACTTTTAAGGCCAAGCCCCATATGAACACAGGGCGATAACAAAATATGTAAATGTCATCACACTGTCATTGTTGATACAACTGATTTCACAGCTTCATGAAGAAACGAACTAAGACAACACTGTCTCCCTCAGCTTGAAAGCTGTGTATAGATACCATGCCAGGTTTCCAATAGTGCTATCATCAGTATATGCCGTCAATAAACATAATCTAAACAAACATGAGAGAGAGAGAGAGAGAGAGAGACAGAGACAGAGACAGAGACAGAGAGAGACAGAGACAGAGACAGAGACAGAGACAGACACACACACACACACACACACACACACACACACACACACACACAGATGAAGAAAAAGAAAGAAAGAGAGAGAGCGAGAGAGAGAATGTTGACACTGAACACAAAGCAAGCAAGCTTCCCTAGTTCCAGGAAATGCTGCACACACACATGGCCTGTCAGTTTGTCATGCTGTATGGACAATGCTTTGAAGTGGACTGGAAGGGACTGACGATCATGCTGTATGGACAATGCTTTGAAGTGGACTGGAAGGGACTGACGATCATGCTGTATGGACAATGCTTTGAAGTGGACTGGAAGGGACTGACGATCATGCTGTATGGACAATGCTTTGAAGTGGACTGGAAGGGACTGACGATCATGCTGTATGGACAATGCTTTGAAGTGGACTGGAAGGGACTGACGATCATGCTGTATGGACAATGCTTTGAAGTGGACTGGAAGGGACTGACGATCATGCTGTATGGACAATGCTTTGAAGTGGACTGGAAGGGACTGACGATCATGCTGTATGGACAATGCTTTGAAGTGGACTGGAAGGGACTGACGATCATGCTGTATGGACAATGCTTTGAAGTGGACTGGAAGGGACTGACGATCATGCTGTATGGACAATGCTTTGAAGTGGACTGGAAGGGACTGACGATCAAAGACTCGTTACGAACAAAGCGAAAGAAAGACAGACTCCAAGCAACCAAAGTTTGCCATCACAAGGAAGCTGGGATGGGCGGTGATTCACACCGCTCTGATGTCAGGTTTGGAAGGAACGAGCTGATCCAAAACTCCTCACAGAAAACTAGCAAACAATTGATCAATTAAACGAACAAAAACAGAGAACAGTTATGTTGCCTGTTGTGAGAAAGCTTCCTCGGAAATGTACATGTCATGTCAGTGTGAGTTATGTACAATGTTTTGAACAGGACAAAGAGAACCGCTGAAAAAGGAGTTGTCATAGATTTAGTTAAAGAAAAGAAATACTGCTGCTGCTACTACTACTACTACTACTACTACTACTACTACGACGACGACGACGACTACCAATGATGATGATGATGATGATGATAATAATAATAATAATAATAATAATAATAATAATAATAATAATAATGATAACAATATGTTGTTGTCATTAGGACAAAAAAGTAATTCTATGTGCCTGTGTACCCTTCTGTGTGTTTGAGAGAGATCGCGCGCGCGCACGTGTGTGTGTGTGTGTGTGTGTGTGTGTGTGTGTGTGTGTGTGTGTGTGTGTGTGTGTAGTCAGTTTGTTATGGACAGGTTTTTATCACTGCGGAAGGAACGGTTAAAAGATTCGTTAGGTGGGAGAAAAAGAGAATTCTAAAACGTTGTCACCATGACAAAACCACCATGTACTGTGCCTCTCAAACAGATTATGACATTCAAAGGATTATAAAAAAAAAAACCATGTTCGGATTAAAACTGGTGGTATATAATTATGTCTGCCACATACAGGTTGGTTTGTAATCAATTACAGATGACTGACATCAGGAAAGGTGCAATCGCACACGAACAAGAGACTGTGACTGTCATGGTAACACTGACATGATCACTCAGTAACTCGCCGGGCAGGGGTGACGGCAGGAAATGGTTCCTTTATCAGTACACGTCAGGCTGTGAAATGGTTCCTTTATCAGTACACGTCAGGCTGTGAAATGGTTCCTTTATCAGTACACGTCAGGCTGTGAAATGGCTCCTTTATCAGTACACGTCAGGCTGTGAAATGGCTCCTTTATCAGTACACGTCAGGCTGTGAAATGGTTCCTTTATCAGTACACGTCAGGCTGTGAAATGGTTCCTTTATCAGGACAGTTCAGGCTGTGAAATGGTTCCTTTATCAGTACACGTCAGGCTGTGAAATGGTTCCTTTATCAGTACACGTCAGGCTGTGAAATGGTTCCTTTATTAGTACACGTCAGGCTGTGAAATGGTTCCTTTATCAGTACACGTCAGGCTGTGAAATGGTTCCTTTATCAGTACACGTCAGGCTGTGAAATGGTTCCTTTATCAGTACACGTCAGGTTGTGAAATGGTTCCTTTATCAGTACACGTCAGGCTGTGAAATGGCTCCTTTATCAGTACACACGTCAGGCTGTGAAATGACCATTTATCAGTACACGTCAGGCTGTGAAATGACTCCTTTATCAGTACACGTCAGGCTGTGAAATGGTTCCTTTACCAGTACACGTCAGGCTGTGAAAATGTCTCCTTAATCAGTACACGTCAGGCTGTGAAATGGTTCCTTATCAGTACACGTCAGGCTGTGAAATGGCTCCTTTATCAGTACACGTCAGGCTGTGAATGGTCTCCTTGATTAGTACAATGTCAGGCTGTGAAATGGTTCCTTTATCAGTACACGTCAGGCTGTGAAATGGTTCCTTTATCAGACAGTTCAGGCTGTGAAATGGTTCCTTTATCAGTACACGTCAGGCGTGAAATGGTTCCTTTATCAGTACACGCCAGCTGTGAAATGGTTCCTTTCCAGTACACGTCAGGCTGTGAAATGGTTCCTTTATCAGGACAGTTCAGGCTGTGAAATGGTTCCTTTATCAGTACACGTCAGGCTGTGAAATGGTTCCTTTTCCAGTACACGTCAGGCTGTGAAATGGTTCCTTTTCCAGTACACGTCAGGCTGTGAAATGGTTCCTTTATCAGCACACGTCAGGCTGTGAAATGGTTCATTTATCAGCACACGTCAGGCTGTGAAATGGTTCCTTTACCAGTACACGTCAGGCTGTGAAATGGTTCCTTTATCAGCACACGTCAGGCTGTGAAATGGTTCCTTTACCAGTACACGTCAGGCTGTGAAATGGTTCATTTATCAGCACACGTCAGGCTGTGAAATGGTTCTTTTACCAGTACACGTCAGGCTGTGAAATGGTTCTTTTACCAGTACACGTCAGGCTGTGAAATGGTTCATTTATCAGCACACGTCAGGCTGTGAAATGGTTCTTTTACCAGTACACGTCAGGCTGTGAAATGGTTCCTTTACCAGTACACGTCAGGCTGTGAAATGGTTCCTTTATCAGTACACGTCAGGCTGTGAAATGGTTCCTTTACCAGTACACGTCAGGCTGTGAAATGGTTCCTTTACCAGTACACGTCAGGCTGTGAAATGGTTCCTTTACCAGTACACGTCAGGCTGTGAAATGGTTCCTTTATCAGTACACGTCAGGCTGTGAAATGGTTCATTTATCAGCACACGTCAGGCTGTGAAATGGTTCTTTTACCAGCACACGTCAGGCTGTGAAATGGTTCCTTTATCAGTACACGTCAGGCTGTGAAATGGTTCCTTTATCAGTACACGTCAGGCTGTGAAATGGTTCCTTTATCAGTGCACGTCAGGCTGTGAAATGGTTCCTTTATCAGTACACGTCAGACTGTGAAATGGTTCATTTATCAGTACACGTCAGGCTGTGAAATGGTTCCTTTATCAGTACACGTCAGGCTGTGAAATGGTTCCTTTACCAGTACACGTCAGGCTGTGAAATGGTTCCTTTATCAGTACACGTCAGGCTGTGAAATGGTTCCTTTATCAGTACACGTCAGGCTGTGAAATGGTTCCTTTATCAGTGCACGTCAGGCTGTGAAATGGTTCCTTTATCAGTACACGTCAGGCTGTGAAATGGTTCATTTATCAGTACACGTCAGGCTGTGAAATGGTTCCTTTATCAGTACACGTCAGGCTGTGAAATGGTTCCTTTACCAGTACACGTCAGGCTGTGAAATGGTTCCTTTACCAGTACACGTCAGGCTGTGAAATGGTTCCTTTATCAGTACACGTCAGGCTGTGAAATGTTCACAGGACACCCAGGAAGACATCACTCCCTACAGTCATCCCGAAGGCTTTGTTTGCAAAGATTGTTACCCGTGACCTCTGCAACTACGGTCTTGCAGACATAACATGAAGTGGAGGCCCTTAGTCTGACAAGATTTACAGAGTGGTTGGACAGTTCCTGTCAAGGTCTTCAGTGTCGGCAGATTCATTGAGGGGGGCTAGGGAGTGGGGGGAGGGGAGAGTGGGGTGGGGACTGTCGTTGGAGGGACGGGGTGGCGGTCAACACTCCTGAAAGTACGCCCACTCAGTCTGACTCCTCGACTGAGTGATTATTGTCTTCAGCAGGGGCATGCTAGTCCAGTAAGAATAAAAATTTATGCAAACTAATTCCTTTCTGATTTTGTTTTCTTTTTCATGATTAAAATTATTTTTGCAAGTATAATGCCACAGTATAAAGTCTACTGATTCATGATGGTCCTGTTGAATCAGGCACTACTGCACTACTGCACACCACCATGGTGACTCGGCAGCAGTGCAGGGCCACCTCTGGTGTGTGGCCTTCTTGCGACCTAATATAACATCGATGGTTCCCCTTGGACTGCCGACGATGAGACTGCGGAAGGCGAACCCGTGTGGGACTATGTACCAGGGACACGGGATGATGTGAGAAAGTAATGCCATTCAAACGGTGCCGACGACGACGACGACAACAGTACAAACAAATGAACAAACAAACAAGAAAACGACAAAAACAAACAAACAAACAAACAAACAAAACAATAACAACAAAAAACACACCCCACGTAATTTTCACAGATGCAGATTTCCAGGATATGAATTCAAAGTTCTTCCAGTTTGAGACTGATAAGGCTTTCACTGAGTTTGCTGTTTTGCACGTG
>JAAQRG010123355.1:0-11410 GCA_011634625.1 Babylonia areolata | reverse complement strand
GTTGGGGGTGTCTGGGTGGCGATACATTTCTGTGGTCTGCCTTCCTCAAGGCTGATTGAACAGGCACACACCACTGGCGACCAGGGGAAAGATAAGGCAGCAGATTACCAAGCTGTCGTCTGGAACCGGGCTTGCTTCTGTCCCCTTGTCGGGTTAGCGTGTCTGCGTTGTGTCCCTTTGCTCGCTCACCCGTAGCAGTGGCGCCCCGTATGGAGACGTCTTGCTCAAAGCCTGTAGGTATATTCAGTTTGGTGTGAGAAAATATTTACAAGTGTTGCTTACTCCCATTTTTTTGTGCGTAGTTAATTGGAGGTAATCGCATTGGATCTATCTATATCAATGAATAGTTTAGTTGTTTATAGCGAGTTGCTGCAGTGTCCGTTTAAACCGAATTTTAGAACTGAAAAGTCGACGAAAAGAGTAGTTGAAGCAGACGATTTTTTCACAAAAGTTGCATACTGCAGAAACCCGAAAAACACTGTTTCAGTTATGCATAAAATAAGTGAAATACCTGATAGGACTCGTAAAATCTGTAATGCATTTCCAACCCAGACTTTTCAAGTTTCCTGTCATATGCATCACCAGAACGAAAAGATGATCAACATTATCGGGGTATCTTGTACTGTTAATTATGCAATGCAGACTGAAAAAAAACAAAAAAAAACAACAACTGTGATACGAATATTTTAAAGCGATGTCTTATGCTACATATCCTGCGTTCCAGCTTACATCAGATTGCTTGTTACAAATGATAATATTACTTACTATTGTGGAAGACATCAGTAATTATAGGTCAATATTCATACACAGTACATGCAAATATGTTTATAGATATTGGAAAATAATTGTTGAATTTTAGTCTTTAGGGTGATATCAGGGGTTTCGGCTGTTGGCAACCGTAAGGTTTACATCTTTTTTTTTTTCTTTCTTCTTTTTAAAAAATTCTATTTAGTATAGTCATACATACTTGTACAAATATGTACTTGTATAGTCGGAAAAGATGGGTATTTAGACGTCTTTTATTTGCAACAAATGGGAAAATCCTTCCAAAGGTGCAAAGCTCTACTGTGTGTGTGTGTGTGCGCGCGCACGCGCGTGTGTGTATGTGTGTGCACGCGTGCATGCGTGCGCGCGCGCGTTTGTTGGTGGATGTATGTATGTGTGTTCAGTTTGTGTGTGGGTATGTGTGTGTACCGTGCGTACGTGTAGGTATGTGTGTGAACACTTTCCAAACTTTAATAAAAACTAGCAGAACAAAAGAAAAAATGCTTTGTTGGAAGTGTGCCAATACAGACGCGACAAGAGCTAGGGTAGAAACACACACACACACACACACACACACACACACACACACACACACACACACACACACACACACACACACACACACACACACAAACAAGAAGAAGAAAAAGGACGCCAGCAGATCTCCGCTGACCACAGCCTTTAGCGGTCATGGCCGGGTCGTGCGTGTTGGTTGTTTCACTGCCTGGTGAACAAATCACAAAGGCAAAGGTGGAAATCTTCTGACAGCGGTAAGAAACAGGTTAGGTAAGCGCTCCCGTCCGGAGGTGACGACTGGTGAAGGCTTATCCCGCCTTAGTAACTGGGCCGACGAGGTGTCGGGCCGTTTCGCTCTCACACCTCCAGTCAAGCAGGAAGAGAGACTCAGCAGCTCAACTTTTTATTTACCTTTTTTCTCTCTTTTTTTCTTCTTTTTTGTTGTTGTTGTTGTTGTTGTACCTTTTATTATTTTATACATATATATACTTATATACATATATATTGCGACAGTCAGTGTGTGTGTGTGTGTGTGTGTGTGTGTGTGTTTGTGTGTGTGTGTGTGTGAGTGTGTGTGTGTGTGTGTGATTTTGATTTTGAAAACACAGCAGCATTCCACACCTCTAGCAAGGCAGGTAGAGAGACTGACTCACTTTTTCAATTGGTGGTCGTGGTTGTTCGCGTCAGTTTATTTATTCATTTATTTATCTATTTGTTTGTTTATTTATTTGTGTATTTATTCTTTTATTCATTTTCATTTACTCATTTGTTTATTCATTAATAGGCATTATCCTCCACCGTGAAATAGTCACCATTCTATGTGCTATTTTACCACTTATTTCATGCCGTTCCTGTTCCGCTGAAAACAAAGAATATGGGATTGCGGGGTGGGGGCGTGCAGATGGTACGCAGACTAATTCAAACTGATGTTAGTTCAGACCTCTCTCTCTCTCTCTCTCTCTCTCTCTCTCTCTCTGCCTGTCTGTCTGTCTGTCATTAAGTATTATGTAAGTAAGCTGGTAATTAGGATTAAGTAAGTGGGTGTGCGTGACTGTTGCTATGAATGAGAAAGCAATCAGATAAAATATAAAGAAGACGCAGTCCTATCTTGACAGCTTGACGTGATTTTATTCGGCTGACTAATTGATGAAGAAATGAATAAGCAAAGTAAATTACATAATATTGCTGTGATTTTTGTCGTTGCTATTTTTATTTAAATGACGATAATGCCGAGAGAATGTTATGTTTTGAAATAATTTTTTTTACGTGTTATGTTTCTTTGTATCTAGTGATTTTATCAGTGAGTAAATACATAAGTGAATCTCATCGATGGTTTTGTTTGCTTGGGGTTGTTTTTGTTTTTTTTCTGTTGTTTTTTTTCTTCTTTAACATGCGCGTGATTGTACGTGCACATAATTATGTCTGTTTCATGGGGTTACGGAGGAAGAGAGACCATGCCTGTGCGTGTGTATGCGAATGTGCGACGCACGCACGCAGTTTGCAAGCAACAGAGAGAGACAGAGAGAGAGAGAAAGACTTGGTCAAAGGCTGTGCAGATCTTAGTTCCGGATGGTTGAATGGGAGGTATGTCTTTGATGTCTGGAAAACACCAGCAAAGGTGGTCAGGGGAGCCAAGTCTGTGCACTGCTTAACAGTCGGTTGGAGACACTTCAAACGCTCTGCACAGGTGGACTGGAGGGCTAAAAAAAACAACCAAACAAACAAACAAACAAACAAACGTGCGCTTGTTCAGGTTTAGCCTTTCCGTTTTCGTTGGGGAGTATGGGGAAAGATATGATGATGACTCATACCTGTTGCAGGTTGGATAAAACGTCGGGCTCTGTAGCTACCCTGATGCTGTTGTGGGTTGACATTTTATTGGGTAGTTTACAAGGTGAGTGCGACAATAACAAAGCACCAGCTGCGGATAATTTTGTTTGACTGACAGCACTCGACCATTGTAGAACAGCGCTGAAAACGATAATGATGGTGACGATGATAAAAAGTGATGACGGCAGCTGAATCAAAGCAAAATTTGTATCCCCGGAAGTGAATGTCCGAGAATCATCACCTTTCACACAAGGATGCCGACGGGCGCAATGGCTTTGGGCTTTGGACTTTAAACATAAGGTCATGGGTTTGATCCCGGTTTCCGCGTATGGTACATGTATGTTAAAGGCGGAGATTGTTTTTCCTTTCCTAATCTCCCTGGTCAAAAAGTGTCCAGACATGCTAGTACTTCAGTACGCCGACCCTTCGTGTGTTCACGAATGCAATAGACTAAACATGACATAAAGGATCCCGTAGTCCCTGTCTTTGTTCGGCGAGCTTTGGAAACATGAATATACCCTTGCATGCACAACCCTGAAAACGGAATATGGTTCCCATTACAGCGAGAGTCGTACATGTAACGGTCATACGTGTAAAAGCCCACTCATTCAAATAAATGACTTCACCAGGACGATAACACGTTCAGGCCCATGGGCAGTGAGTATCAGTATCAGTATCAGTAGCTCAAAGAGGCGTAACTGCGTTCGGTCAAATCCATATACGCTACACCACATCTGCCAAACAGATGCCTGACCAGCAGCGTAACCCAACGCGCTTAGTCAGGCCTTGAGAAAAAAAAACAAAAAAACCACCCACCCACCCCAAAAAAAAGATTTTTTTAATATAAAAAAAATTAATAAAATGAAATAAAAATAACAAATAATAGATAAATATATATAAATACTAATAATAATAATCATATTTATAAGGTGCAAAATCTTCATAAAGTTAACTCTAAGCACACACACACACACACACACACACACACACACACAAGACAACAATGATGATAAATAAGCAAATAAATGTAAAACATGCAGACACACTTTCACACATACACACACACTTAGTAACAGTGAGAATGCCTGTTACTAAGCAGGATGCCCGAGATTCGAACTTCATACCATCTCAATGCGAGCTCGATCATGTTCAGTGAAATTTGCAGTGCAGACACATGCAGCCGTGTGTGTGTGTGTGTGTAATTGTGTGTGTGTGTGTGTGTGACAGACTTACAGAAAGACAGACAGAGTTACTTAGGGCTGTTTGTCGTTATTATTATTACTATTGTTATTATCAATTATCATTTTTTTATTTTATCTATTGTTTTATTTTATTTTTTAAAACTTTTTATTTATTTATTTTTCTCAAGGCCTGACTAAGCGCGTTGGGTTACGCTGCTGGTCAGGCATCTGCTTGGCAGATGTGGTGTAGCGTATATAGATTTGACCGAACGCAGTTATGCCTCCTTGAGCTACTGATACTGATACTGTTTGTCGTTCCCTACATTTAAAATCTACGATGACATCCGTCTGAAAGTGACTGGAGCACAAAGGCAGATAGTCGCGCGCATGTGTGACAGAGAGAAAGAACATTTTCAAGTTCATTCCGGCTTTTCCCCAATGTGTGTGTGTTGTTGTTTTTTTGGGGGGAGGTGGGTTTTTTTGTTTTGTTTTGTTGTGTTTTTTTTTGTTGTTTTTTTTTTTGTTTGTTTGTTCATGTGTGTTTTGATGACACTGTTTTAATTCTTTTATCGATCACACTCAAGAACTTTTAAATGTGAGAACGACTTTAAAACGGTCGTTCAAGTTCCCTTTTATAAGTTAGCTCCCACTTCATGTATGCAGCAGCAACAATACCACTTGAAAATTAGAACTGAGATGAACTGAAAAATACTGCGCGCGTGCTTGATTTTTAATTTTGACAGCAGTAGGCAAATTAAAGTTATGCATGACTGGATACTATGTAAAAGAGAATACCACATGGCATTCCTATTTCGTTGTTTATTGACCAAGTTTTCGTCTTCGAGGCAGTTGGCCAGCGCTGGAGGGTGTTGCTGTATATTCAACTGTTCTGTGTTGTCTTCCCAGTTGCTTCGCAATTCCACCCCTTTTACACTTAGCTCCGTTTCCACAACGGCGCATGTCTGGTCGCTCATTCAAGCCTCGCCGTCTGTCAATCAAGTGACGTAGACGGCGGTGTTGGGCGGGGCTTGACCAAAAATAGCGCTGAGACACACCTGGGAGAGAGGCACGCTACTCTGTGTTGAATGATTTGGGGGGGGAGAGAGAATAGCGAAGGATTTGTGTCTCACTCCCGAACGATCGGGGTTTCATGAGACGAACTGGATTTGAAAGTTCTTTGTGTGTGTGTGTTGAATCATACCCTGCACAGTTTCTGTCAGAAACTTTTCCTGGGAGTACTTTTGGGACGAGTTTGTGTTCGGTGGCGAAAGTGCGCGCGTGTGTGTGTGTTGTGTTGCTTTGGATCGATAAACAGCGCTGCATGCGCCGCTCCAGATTTGAAAAGGGGAGACAGACAGCGTGAGTGTTGTTTGTGGTGCTCTCTCCCTGACTGAGCCCCCACCATTTCTCGCTCCGTCCGCCACAAGTGATTGGGAACAACCCGAAATTTTCCTGTGTTGTTCTGTCCAAGGAAGATCTATACCATGAGGAGTATGAAAGACATCACAGGGATTGTACCTTGAAAGAAGGGAAGAAGAGAAAAAAAAGTGGTTTTGGAGTGTACGTGTGTGGAGTTCGTGTGAAAATTTCTGCCGGTCAAGTGAAGTGACAGTGTGGCGTGGACTTGGGCCAGGCCGGTCCAGCTCGTAGCGTCGCTTTTTGTTGTTATTGTGGTGGTGGTCAGTCTCCTTCGGACGGACCTGTGGTTTCGGTGGCAATGGCGACTGGTGGTGTACCCGTTTCACCCACCACCCCGCCTCCCCTTCCCACCCCGCCGTCTCTGCCCCAGATCTATGAGAGTATCGATGAGGGGGCCACAGGGGTGGAGAGTGTGCCGCTTCTGGTGGTAAGTTGGGGGAACACATTGTGATCTAGTCATTCTATTGATTACCCAGTTTCCTTGTTCTGGCACCTCTTCGTTCAACTGACAGTGTCTCTCTCACTACACTCAGTTTTGGCTAATAGTGTTGTGCCCACAGTGGTTAAAACTACTCGAGATCTTTGGAGTCCATGAACTGAACAGAAACAAAGAGTCGTGTATAAGTCAGTGAAAACTGTCATTGAATATTTCTTTAGTTGTTTATAAACACAATGAAATAATCATATAACATTTATTTTCTTTTTTTAATGGATCATATATATATATATTCATTTTGTTTTACTTAGTGGTTACAAAACAGTGCTGTCAGAATGGACTTTTTAACACAACTTTTAAAAAAAATTTTTGGGGGTGTTGGGGTTGAAATCTTATTTTTCAACTGAGAGATGTAAGAATGGGTCCTTTGAAGATGATGTTTGCAGGAGAAAATTTTTCTATGAGTCATACTGATAAGACAGTGAACTGAAAATAAAAACACTTATAAATAACTACACAGCCTGCTGTGTAGTCCTGCTGTTACAAAACTGTATTAGTTTGGGGGAAAATGAAGAAGAAGATTTGTTAGATTTGTCAAAAAAACAAATTACTGGTGTGAAAGAGATTGATTGGATGCCTGCTGAATGTCACTGTAAAATTAGTTCATCCCTCTGCCACAACCCTACCCATGCTGCCTCAGCAACATCCCTCATCCATACATGTATGTTTATTGTAATTTATACCATGTTATATGAACACACACACACACACACACACACACACACACACACACACACACACACACACACACAAAATTACTCCCTTATGGCTGGGTGTAAAAATAAAAATAAAGTCATAAATAAATAATGCTGATTCCATTTTCCAATGAAAATAAGTTATTTTGTTTCGTTTCTCTCGCACACAGACTACAGAGATGTGACACACCCACCCACCCACCCACACACACACTTGCACACATACATGTATACACATACACACATACACATACAAATACAATGCACTAGTTAATGTACACACATCGTATATTTCATGACATTACTTATGGTCTCGGACAGAGTAACAATGTAAATGTTACATTATCCGTACATGTATACAACTTTTCTCAAGTGTTTAGAAAATGTTATTATGCTAGATTAGTTTTCTAATTGTTTTGAATTAAAAGAATATAAATTGAAAAAGAATAATTCACAATCAACAATCACATTAACAGAAAAAAAATCTAGTATTTTAAAAAGTTTGAACATTCAACATTGCAGCATGCATATACACCATGACCATATTGGTTTATTATACAGCTGCAAGACTGTGAGTGTGATGTTTCATTCTACTTTCCACATTTTGACAGAATCAAGATTCTAGAAAGAATAAGTCAAATATAACTTGTAAGGGAATATATTCATAACACACTTATGAGTCATAATTTGCTTCTGCCGTTCTGGTCACTGTTAGGGGTACATCGACTTATATTAATAGGTGTTTTCTCTCAACGTTAAGGCTCTGTTATATCTAATATGGAAATCGTTGTCTTCATGTCATAAAAAAATCCCTAGTATTTGTATTATCATATTATGCAACATATATCATAACAGAACAAAGAAACTTGATCAGCATGACAGTCCAAGTTCATCTTTCAATTATTAATTATGCAGCAGACTAAGTATAAAAAGAAAGAAAAAGTCAATACAATACTCATGAATTAAAAACAGTAAAACTTCTATATTTTATAAAGTTTTATGTGGTCTATGCAATGCTGTCATATCAGCCATTATATTCTGAATGGCTTGCCTATAAATATGATCCATGCAATGCTGTTATCTCAGCTATTATCATCTGAATAGCTTGCTATTGAATTTTTATTACACATACATATTCATTGACATGGAGGAGTAATATCAAAGAATTTGCTGGTGTGTGTGACAAAACAGGAGAAAAAATGAAGAAGTTAAGCAACGAAATGAAGGTAATGTATGTACAGATCTTATCTTTTTTTTTTCTGAAATTTATGAAAAATCTTATTGTCTGCAATCAGTGATGTTTATCACTGAATGTGAACATGTAGTTGGGCCTGTGCTTGCACACATGTATACACACACACACACACACACACACACACACACACACACACACACACACACACACACACACACACACAGAGAGAGAGAGAGTTTTGCATCCGACTGAGTAACCCAGTCTGAGTCATATATGCTGTAACAATCTGAGCTTCTGCCTTCGTGGCTTGTGAAATGATGTTGATGTTAAAACGATATTGGATCTACCAGCAGATAGAGGAGGGGTGCATCCAGCTGTCTGTCTGAATCCCATGGAGAGGATCAGGCCTTTCAGGGTCCAGGGGTGGTGGGAGGGAAGAGGGAGTAAGAGAGAGAAGGGATGAATTTTATTTTTAAGTGTGTGGGGGTGGGGTTGAAATAACTTCAAAAATAAAGTCTAGCTGTGTGCCTCTGAGATTATGATTTCAGTAAGCTTTAATTGATTGTTTTGTGTGTGTTAAATTGTATAATGAATGCTTCAAGGGGGACAGAGTAGAATAGTATCATTACATTGTAAGTGCTTCCAGTGTCAATGTATTTTGTACCTTGCATTGTTAACATTGATTGTCTTGATAATTTTTAAGTTTACTTGTATTTCACAGTCATTCAGTCACATTATGGTGATTACCAGTAGAAATGAAGATATAGTAATGTTACTGAAAAGGTTACTGCATAAAGAAAACTGTTGTACTGACACATTGATTGTGTGTAAGTCTGTAGAATAAACTGACGCAGTGACACAGACACAGAGACAGACAACCCATTACTCCTGCAGTCCTGGCATTAATGAAACTTTTTTTTTTTAAACACTAAAGTTACAAACAGAAACAATATCAAATCAGTTTACAAGCTTTGAATTATATTCAGTGTTGTAACATCATTTATAATGTTATGTTTATTTTAATAATACTATTGTATTTATAACACAAGCAGTATATTTTGTCATGTAACTGTTCTTCCGTCAGATCATACAGCAAAATTTCCTTTACATGTACGTTGAACTGTTGAAATGTCTTGCAGTATTTTACTATGATTTACTATAAATTGGCCAAGTGATATAGTTTGGACTTTGTTAGTAACATGATAAGTACTAATGACGATATTTATTTTTGAATCATAAGAATTCAGAATGTAAAACTATTATTTTGATACTGGAGAGACATTAAGCCTAGTCAAATTGATATTTACTTTTCAAGTTTACTCACTGTCACATGATAGACCTATGAGTGTAATTTACCTGATAAGACTATCACTTGCTTGTGTCTATGTTACTGTTAGCACGCGTGCGCACGCGCGCGCACACACACACACACACACACACACACACACACGCAGAGTGTATGTGTGACTGAATGTGTAAAATTTATAATTTGTGTGAATATAACTTATGAAAATGTGTGATAAATTAATTTTCACTTCAGCGAACATTCTGAATAAAAATATGTATACATGTTTGTAATGACACCCTGGAAAGATGCATCATCAGTGTATTTTGACAGAGTTCAGGGCTGGGTTGCATTTAACTTTTTCAGCAATCCCAGCAGTGCAAATTTTGCTTAGCACAAAGTGCTTCTTTAGAAGATCACTTGTGCAACTGAGCCCTGTTATTATTATCACTAATGGTCTGGTTCAACTTATAGTGGAAATTCCATGCCTTTTTATGTTTTGCTTTTTTTTCACTGTGTGTATGTGAGTGTGTTTCTGTGTTTGTCACTGTGTGTGTATGTGTGTGTGTGCGCGCACACACACACACACACATACACACACACACACGCATGTGTTAGAACTAAAAGAAACACGGACAATAGTAATTTACCATTTTGGTCTGAACAATATTGATTTTGATGAAATTCTGATAATACAAACACAGTGTGTGTGTTGATAGTGTTCTTTTCACTTACTACTAGGGGGGAAAAAAAGTGTCACTGATGGGCACAATAACAGAGTGATTCTACAATACTGTGACTATTACTTGGCCGAATCCATCCCAAAGTTCTGAGTCGTATACATATTATTACAAAGTGGTTTGAATCCCAGATATGCGATGTGGGTTAAGCCATCTTGAGGGCCCAGATTTTTCTGATATCCAGGGTCAACTCCCACATGTGCAGACCTGTTAATGCCCACACACCCTTTGTGTATGGCGTATACTATGCTATATATCCACATGCTGCAGATGAAATACACACCACAGTAGCATTCAGTGGGTTATGAAAACATGAATGCACTGACTATGCACAGTTAAAAAAAACAAAGCATACTTTCCTAAATGGCAGGGCAAGAATAATGCACATGAAAAATCACTTGAACTTAAGTGTTAAATGAGTGAAAGTGGCAGTTGTATCCTGTGAAAATATGTTCAGGAAGAAAAAAATCCCTGACATGTGTTTTTGGGGTTTTTTTTAAATTTTTTTTTTTAATTTCAGGGAAAGGAGGTGGAATTGAACCCACAGCGCACAGAAGGCCCAGTTCGGCTGTGTCTAAAATGTAAAGACTGCCCTGGATTTCTCAGCCACTACTGGAGGTCAGTTGTTGTCTGTGTGTCATGTATGACTGTCGTGTTAGCTTCAGAGTCAGACACAGGAACCTTTCTAAGTTTATCATTTTCTTTTCCTGGTGAGAAAAGCTTTCTCTGATTGGCCAGATGAATAATGTCCAGAGGTCCTAAGCTTGGACTGAGTGACAGTGAGATTAATGAGAAGAGAGAGGAAAACTATATATATATATATATTTTTTTTTTTTCACTTTACGAAAGATTATTTTGTTGTAAGATTGTTGAATTGGGTTGTCCTCCATCATCACCATCTCTCCACCCGTTCCAGCTTTTTTTTTCTTTTTTTTTTAGGCTGGCTACAGGTGCAGTTATTTAAAACTTCTTGTGAGTCAGCTGGAAGGGGAAGGGTGGCAAGGGTGTGTGATTGTTGGACTCAGAAAGGCAAAGTTTACAATTGCATGCAGCTTGATTTTTCTTGCTCCGTTAATTTTTTTTAATTTTTTTTTTATTTAATGAAGTTAATGCCATTTCTGTGTTAGCAATGTTTGCTTGAAAATGTTTTCAAGTGTTTTGTCAGCTTTCGTTTAGTTTTGGATAGAAGGAACTGAGTGGGTCAGTGTCATGGTTAATCGTCTTTCTAAAATTTTATCTTGTGTGTGTGAGCATGCGTGGGCATGTGTGTGTGTGTGTGTGTGTGTGT
>JAAQRG010123354.1:0-11446 GCA_011634625.1 Babylonia areolata | reverse complement strand
CCGTGTATGGGAGGTATGAGAATCAGTCTGCAGTCTTCTCATCATTATCATCATCATTATCGTATCATCATTATCATTATTATTAACATCATCATCATGACATCACAACTTACGCAGGCTGGTACTGCAGGCCTGGAGGGGGATCCAGAGAGGTGTGACGTGGTGTGTCGATCATGGTTTCGAACCCTGTGTCCAGCACTCCAATCCCTCCGCCCCGGCTGGTGCCGCGGTTCAGGGACAGCCCCCCTCCAACTCTCCCACCCTGGGTGAACTCGTCCAGGCGACGGCGGCCCAGAATCACCTCTGACCTCGGACTGTGTTTCACAGATCAAACACGTTTTTTTCTCTCTTTTCTTTGTGTGTGTGTGTGTGTGTGTGTGTGTGTGTGTGTGTGTGTGTGTGTGTTTGTGTGTGTGTGTGTGCCCCAGAATATGGGACATTTTTGTTTTCTCTGTTTTAATTTTTCAATCATCAAAACTCATAATACAGATTCACTTTTCCTGCACACATCAAGTAAAAAATAAAACAAAACAAAAAAACAACAACAACAGAAAACAGTTCTTTTTTTTTTTTTCTTTTTTTTGGTCTGTGTGAAGACCATGGTTCTCACACATGGGACCAAACAAAATTCCATACTTTTTCCAAACCATTTCCAAACCAGACTGATCATTTTAAAAAAAAACCAAAGTCAAACTGATTAAAAAAAACAACAACATTGTCTGCTACTCTACTGGTGAAAAAGGTCGGTGGATATATCAGTATCTATGTTCACTGTCATCACTTTTAGTAGGTTTTTTTTTTCATTGTTTGTTTGTTCATTAAATGCTCTTTCTTGAAATACACTGGACAATTTTTGGGTATTAAAAAAACAAAACAAAACTTTTCCAGAAACTGATGGGTAAAACATATTCTCACAAGACCTGGAAATGGCAATGGTATTCTCTTTTTTTTTTCTTTTTTTTTTCCCCCCGCACCCCCTACCCCCAAACCACCCCTCCCGATTTTTCCTGGACGTCCATGACTCTGCACAGAAGACCCTGCATGATGTTCAAAGGCGAGGGTCACTCACCTGATCTGGTCCAGTTTCTCCAGGCTGTCCATCAGCGTGGTGTTGTAGGCTCTGGCCGGGGTCTGGCGTTGGCGCCGTGTGGAGGAGGCCATGACAAGCGATGTTGCCTTGCGGACTTCGGGGTCAATATAACCCGAGTAGTCCACATTCAGGTCCATCGCCTTCTCTCTGTTTGGGGGGGAGGGGATGTAACAAGTTTAATGAACATTTCTTATTTTATAACCTCTCTTCTTTTCTCCTTTTTTTTTTTTTATACATTAAAACAGGAAATGAAAAAAAAACCCCAACTAAGGCAAGCACAACAAAGTAATTTCATAATACTGGAAACATATTGAATCCTATGAGTTCCCAACAGGCATGCCTATATACATACACACATATACATACATACATAGGGAAATAAAAGCAAAGAGAAAGATGCATGCTTGTCACAAAGACACTGTACACACACACACACACACACACACAGATACAAGTGCAAATGCACACACACACACATACACACACACACACACACATACAAGGTGTGTTCAAAAAGTATCCGACCTTAATTTTTCGTGCTTAAACAAATGAAGCTAGGGATGCGTGGTTTGGTGCACATATGAAGACGACCCTAATGCGCATATGTGAATTTTTTCCCGCCTGCAGAAGCTGTAAGTCAACAGCAGACCGCTGATGAGTGAGGAAGTGTAAGTGAGCGCTGTCGGATTTTCGTTTTTGACAAAATGACTGAAAAACTTGGAACAATGCTACTGCATCAAATTTTGTGTCAAGCTTGGCGATTCCCAAGTGGAAACGATCCGCAAGATTCAACAGGCCTTCGGGGACGAAGCAATGGGCAGCACACAGATAAAGGAGTGGTACAACCGCTTCAAAGATGGCTGCACATCAGTGGAGAGTGAAGCACGTTTCAATAGGCCCTCAACATCCCGAAATGAGATCGTCATGGACCAATTGAGAACCCTGGTGATGCACACCTGTGCTTCGTCAGGCTCCCTACTCTCCCGACATGGCTCTGTGTGACTTCTGGCTGTTCCCACAGCTGAAAAGGCCCCTGAAAGGGACCACATTTCAGTCCAGAGAAGACATCATGCAGAACGCGACGGACCAGCTGCACGCCATCCCAAAAGAGGTGTTCCAGCGCTGCTTCCGACAGTGGCAGAACCGTTGGGAGAAGTGTGTGGCAGCCCAAGGGGACTACTTTGAAGGAGATAAGTGTACGTTTGTTGTATCTGGATATGAGTAGTTTTTATGAACAAAGGTCAGCTACTTTTTGAACACACCTCGTATATATGCACACTCAAAAAGCACCTTACTGCACAAATATACACTGGTGCACACACACACACACACACACATGCATGCACCACATCCACCAATATTCCAGACAAATGTCAGAAATAAACATTACCTGAGAGCACTATACACTCTTCCCAGTTCCAGAACTGTATGGTTTGAATTAAATACTTCCACAACCACCCCAAGCAACAATTCTCTTTGACATACTTTGAGCATACTGATCACTCATCAGTATCAGTCAAAGGGTAACACTCAAAGCCACTCCACTACATCCTGACACATACAGAGTGCATCAACCTGCTGAAACAGGATATTTAAGTTAAGAAAAAAAAAGACCCACAAAAAACCAACCACCTGAAAAGCATTTACCTTTTTTAGTATAACAAAAGCCACATCCCATGATCATGACATGCAGCCCATAAGCGGTAACTGCAGGACCTACATACTACAACAAAACAAAACAAGAGAGGCAAGGCCTTCAAGACTCACTTGTGATAAATTACGTCCCCTAGCATTAATTACAGAGTAATTTCCCTTTTTTACTATCTGCACCAAAATGTTTGCAAAATAAATAAAACTTCCATGCTCAGCAAAAGAAGTTCCTGTTTGAACAAAATATGATAATAATAACTGCTCTTGTTGTTGGGTCAGAATACCAGATCAAAGTGCCAAGTTTAGAGAATACAAAAAATATAAATATAACAGTAAATGCAGTTTGCATATAATTAGGCTTCATTTTTTATTTATTTGTGCCCATCCCAGAGGTGCAATATTGTTTTAAACAAGATGACTGGAAAGAACTGAATTTTTCCTATTTTTATGCCAAATTTTGTGTCAACTGACAAAGTATTTGCACAGAAAATGTCAATGTTAAAGTTTACCACGGACACACAGACACACACAGACAACCGAACACCGGGTTAAAACATAGACTCACTTTGTTTACACAAGTGAGTCAAAAAGGAAAATGATTCAAAAATTACGTTTTCTCTTAACCCCTCCAGTGGCAGTACAGGTGGTTAGTCCTCAGATAACATGTACAGTGTAATGAAGACACCCTGGATAAAAGTATATTTTAAAAAACAAAACCACTCTGACAAATAAGCAAACAAAACTTCTTCTTCTTCTCCCTTTACAATGTAAAGAACTGCACTGAAAGAACTGTTCACCACATTCCTCAATTCCATATTTCGAACCTCCATATTTTCATTGTTAAAAAATTTACCGTGATGTTGATATAGCGAATCGCCCTTCCTTTCCCTCTCTCCAAACCCTTTCCCTCCATGTTCGTGCGAGTGGTTTGATTTAATGATGGAATGAATATCTTCACTTTTAAACATTACTATGTCTTATAACAAGTTTTCATTTTCTTTGCCATGAGCCTGAAGACAGTAAACTGATTGACTGATTCATTCAACAATATGTGTCAGTTCACTGACTTTTCCGTCTTCCCCTCCATCTCCCTCCCTCAACAGTTCTTAAGAGGATATTTGGACTGTTTTAGCAAGGCTGCTGGATCTTGTTACGTGGCCATACTAATGTAGCTTTCAACAAATGTATGCAAAGCAAAAACAAAACAAAACAAAGACTAACGGTGCTGCACATTGTCAACCCACTCAACCTGCAGCCTTCCTTTGCCACACACAAATCCACTATGGTGAGAAATGAATACAATAACTGAATGAGAGCCACTGTATAATGTGTAACAAATAGTTAAAACTAAAAAAATATATATATATAAAATATAAATGAAAACGGACTCCCGCACATGCATAAGATGTGAAACACTATGCGAGTAAAAAAAACAACAACAAATGGATTCTCTAACTGTGCAGACAAACAAACATAATTTGCATGGGAAAAAAATGTACAGATATATATATCATTTACATGAAAAAAAAATCCTTTTTTTTTCTCTCCTTTAAGATGTGAGTGTGACATTTCAGTTCAAAGTATAATGTAACATCCGATCATGCATATACCTGAAAGTTGATGAAAATGGTGAGAGAAGCCATCAAAATGAGAAATATTCCTCTAGAAGTGATGTATTCAACAATAAAACTAGTCAAGTGTCTTCACTGGATGACATCTCACAGAGAAAAACGCTGACTGCATGTCATCACAATGTTCCGTTAGGTCAGTGGCTTGGTTTTTTTTGGGTTTTTTCTTTTGTTTTTTTTAGGGGGCTGGGGACACAGAATTTTTTTTTTCTTTTGACACAGCTATCGTAAGAGGTGAAATCTGACCACTGCATGCGTGAATATATTTATAGCACTCCAAGGATACACACTTAGTACCATGATAAAAGACAGCTGAGCATTAAAAATGTGAACAGAAATCTTTGAATATTTGGATAATTTGAAACCAAGTTTAGTTTTAAAGGTAGATTTAAAAAAAAAATTTAAACTAGTATATTTGTATCAAATGTTCATGTTTTTACTATTTGTATTACAACATGATAAACTTAATTTACTGTGATGGTGATTGTACAATGCTCTTACTTCCCTCCCTCTCACACCCTTCCCCCCACCACCTCCCTCACCATGGTCATGTCAGTGAGTAGTTTTTCACTTTGTGTTCAAATGAGCTGCATTCTGATGATGAAAGTGCTATATTTATTTGATTCTGTCTTAAAATAACTTTTTAACTTTCTGTTCCTCTCTTCTGACAAACCTGAAGGCAAATTTCTGTACACTGCGTGTTTTAGACATTAAAGGGGTTGATTAATTGATTCAGTGGGTGATTGGTAAAAACATACCTTTTCACGTACTGAATAATACCCCAGTAAACCACCTGCACCCAAAACTGAATAAAATTCTACTGTCAAAAACCAAACTGTAAAACAAATAAGTTCATGTAGAAAAGCAAATAAAACCACAACCTCTACGCCATGAACTGAACAGATTTTACCAAAAACTGTGATTAAGAGCACAAATGATGTTGTAAAAATAATAATGTCCCACCACATATAAAAACAACACATAAAACCAAGATTCCAAAACTAAAACTGTGCATACCCACAAAAAGCAGGAGATGAGGGGTAGGGAATGATCATTCAAGTGGACAAAACGACACATATATACCAAAAGCTGCAGCATTTATAAGCAGTTCCATCCCATAACATCAATCCTTTAAGATGTGAGTGTGACATTTCAGTTCAAAGTATAATGTAACATCCGATCATGCATATACCTGAAAGTTGATGAAAATGGTGAGAGTATCCATTAAAATGAGAAATATTCCTCTAGAAGTGATGTATTCAACAATAAAACTAGTCAAGTGTCTTCACTGGATGACATCTCACAGAGAAAAACGCTGACTGCATGTCATCACAATGTTCCGTTAGGTCAGTGGCTTGTTTTGTTTTGTTTTTGTTTGTTTTTTTGTTTGTTTTTTTAGGGGGCTGGGGACACAGAATTTTTTTTTTCTTTTGACACAGCTATCGTAAGAGGTGAAATCTGACCACTGCATGCGTGAATATATTTATAGCACTTCAAGGATACACACTTAGTACCGTGAATATATTTATAGCACTTCAAGGATACACACTTAGTACCATGATAAAAGACAGCTGAACATTAAAAATGTGAACAGAAATCTTTGAATATTTGGATAATTTGAAACCAAGTTTAGTTTTAAAGGTAGATTTTTAAAAAAAATTTAAACTAGTATATTTGTATCAAATGTTCATGTTTTTACTATTTGTATTACAACATGATAAACTTAACTCACTCAGTACGGCCAGTCCTCTCTTCTACCTCTACACAGACCCCTCGGATGTCCAGTGGGTGTCTGAATGACCTAACCTTTAGCTTCCGTCGTCAGAACTGTGGTATACTTTGTCAACATTCACCTCTTCAGTATGAGCATTCCGCTTGCAATATTTTGATGATGGTGGTAACGTCGTCTCTTTCGCCGTTCGTATGGAGAGAGTTAATTTACTGTGATGGTGATTGTGCAATGCTCTTACTTCCCTCCCTCTTACACCCTTCCCCCCACCACCTCCCTCACCATGGTCATGTGAGTGGTTTTTCGCTTTGTGTTCAAATGAGCTGTATTCTGATGATGAAAGTGCTGTATTTATTTGATTCTGTCTTAAAATAACTTTTTAACTTTCTGTTCCTCTCTTCTGACAAACCTGAGGGCAAATTTATGTACACTATGTGTTTTAGACATTAAAGGGGTTGATTAATTGATTCAGTGGGTGATTGGTAAAAACATACCTTTTCACGTACTGAATAATACCCCAGTAAACCACCTGCACCCAAAACTGAATAAAATTCTACTGTCAAAAACCAAACTGTAAAACAAATAAGTTCATGTAGAAAAGCAAATAAAACCACAACCTCTACGCCATGAACTGAACAGATTTTACCAAAAACTGTGATTAAGAGCACAAATGATGTTGTAAAAATAATAATGTCCCACCACATATAAAAACAACACATAAAACCAAGATTCCAAAACTAAAACTGTGCATACCCACAAAAAGCAGGAGATGAGGGGTAGGGAATGATCATTCAAGTGGACAAAATGACACATATATACCAAAAGCTGCAAAATTTATAAGCAGTTCCATCCCATAACATCAATACAATCATGCACCAAAACGTCTGACCGACATCAAAACAGTACGACACAGTTAGGTATTACACCATATATCAGAAGCAGTATACTGGTTAACTATGCAAGGCAGAGATTATTCTTTTGATACATCATGTAGGCAAAGAATGCCGGGAAGGGGATTATAACAACTATATTACCCATGGCCTACGCCGTTTGAACGACCAGGGATGTCTCTCTGAAATTCTCTGAATGACAGCAAAAAAATATACACCGACATGACATAAAACCAACCACATGAGTCACAGAATGCAATGGAGATTTTATAAATATATGCATATTCAGGTATATGCTTGCACAAACATACGCAAACAACATGCACATGCACAAACATCATCTGTTTAACTCAAAGAAAACTGGAACCAGCCTGGAAACTGAAGAAACAGATGTTCTCCAATGCTACTAAGAAACTTCTTCTGAGTCCATAACAGTTGAAAATGCAGGATTTCATTCTTCTCATTCTCAGACAGAAACAACGACAGGATCACTGGACTGATGTGGGTGACTACAGCTAAACTGAGTCTGTGCAAAAATTGGCACTGCTTACAGAATCACTCATTGTGTGTAGCTGAGGCGTCATTTTTCTTCATGCAGCATCTTTAATCATTGTGCTTGTACGTTGCATTCCATGGCTGCTGCTGTGTAGTTCCTGAGCAAGTACACATGCACCAACACTCATAAGAGCAAGAACACTTGCACTGACACTCTGAAGAAGTGAAACCAGCTTGCCAGATCAGTGGCACTGGCAGTATCCCATGACTTTTTGTGTGTTGACACCAGTCTTGCAAGTGAAGGGAACTAACCTCACTAGTAGTCCCCTATTTACCTATTTGGAGTGATCCTCCTTCCACTGAAACTAATGCCTTTTAGTACACTGACAGCATTTTTCAGAAGTCATATGTGGCTAATGTTCTGTGTGACAAAAATATTTAACAATAGTTCTTAATTTGTGGGGGGAAAATGTTTAAGACAGAGAACTTTCATAAAGGTCATATTATAACCCCACGTTTTTTCAGTTCTGAAGCAAGTTCAGCTTTTAAACAATGGTACAAATAATGGTAATAGTAGTCGTGGTAGTGGTGGTGGTAGTAGTAGTAGTAGTAGCAGTAGTAGCTATCTTACTACCATTACTACTAATAATTATAACCATAAAATAACAATAACTGTAATAATAACTCTCATAACAATAACAACAATAACAACAACAATATCAATGAAACATTTCCAATGTGCATTCATCTAGCGTAGCTTACAGCTCTATGTACTTCCTACAAAGAAAGGTACCTTCACTTCCCTTCAGTGACTGCCCTGACCTGTCTATAATATCAAAAGAATTCAAGAAACATTTCTATAGTGCATTCACCTAATGTAGTCCACAGCTCCATCTATGTGCTTCATCCAGTGAAAGCTACCTTCACTTGCCCTCGGCGACCGCCTTGATCTGACTATACTATGAAAAAATTAATGAAACATGTCTATAGTGCGTTCATCTAGCGCAGTTCACAGTTTCATTCAGTGAAATATACCTTTGCTTGCCCTCGGTGACCGCCCTGATCTGACTAAACTATAAAAAAATTAATGAAACATTTCAATAGTGCATTCATCTAGCATAGTTCACAATTTCATTCAGTGAAATATACCTTTGCTTGCCCTCGGCGACCACCCTGATCTTACTACACTATGAAAAAATTAATGAAACATTTCTACAGTGCATTCATCTAGCGTAATTCACAGTTTTATTCAGTGAAATATACCTTTGCTTGCCCTCGGCAGCCTCCCTGATCTGGTTCTCCAAATCTTTACGGTACTGGTCCTGCTGCCGCTTCTTCTGATACTCGGCAGATTCCGGACCTGAAACAGATGAACACTTTTTACAATGTAACCTTGTAAAAAGAGCAAAACATGGAAACTCACTTACTGACTTTATTCTCTTCACTTCTAATGGAGCATAAAGCACCAACAAACCTCCACTCATTTCCGTCTTGAATGAGCCAGTTCATTTTTGTTCCAGGTCTTACCTTCTGTTTTCATCTTAACTCTCTCCATACGAACGGCGAAAGAATCGACGTTAACAGCGTTTCATCCCAATTACCATCATCAAAATATTGCAAGCGGAAGGCTCTTACACTGAAGAGGTGAATGTTGACAAAGAATTACACAATTCTGACAACGGAAGCTTAAGGTTGGGTCATTGAGACACCCACAGGACATCCGAGGGGTCTGTGTAGAGGAGAAGAGAGGACTGGCCGTACTGAGTGAGTTAAAACAAGGAAACAAGACCCCCAATTTTTTTTTCTCCTTAACTACTGAAATTAGGATTTTAACCCCTTGTCTGCTTCTGATATATATGATCATCAACGAAGGGCTGTTACCTCACGCTTAGATAAGACAGAGCTTACAAGCTGGGATGTCTGCTACCTTTCTTTGTCTCTGTTTCTTCCTCTTGGGGTTGCTGTAATCATAAACTGCAGATTGAAGTAGAAAGAAGAGAGGACGAAAACAGAGAAAACAGAATTTGCGAGGAGTATAATATGGAAACTGTTGGGGATGAATTTTGTTTTGTTTTAAAATATCCTTAGATGGGTGCAATAGCTGAGTGGTTCAAGCGCTGGACTTTCAAGTGTCCTGGTTCAAATCTTGGTAATGGCGCCAGGTGGGTAAAGTGTGGAGATTTTTCCTACCTTCCAGGTCAACATTTGTGCAGACCTGCTTGTGCCTGAACCCCCTTTGTGTGTATATGGAAGCAGAATATCAAACATGCACGTTAAAGATCCTGTAATCCATGTCAGCGTTCGGTGGGTTATGGAAACAAGAACATTCCCAGCATGCACATCCCTGAAAATGGAGTATGGCTGCCTACATGGCAGGGTAAAAACGGTACATACAAGTGAACGTGGGAGTTGCAGCCCACAAGTGAAGAAGAAGAAGAAAAAGAAAACATCCTTAAAATATTATAATTCAAAATAAATTGATACCACATAAACATTAACAGCATATGTCAATGTTCGGTTTATGCATTTTATTTCGAGCCGGGAAGAAAACACAACATAATTTCAATAAATTAATAAAACTTGGAAAGGGTGTGTAACTTTTAGTTACATCAAGAACGTACTCGTCAATATGTTAAAGTTTGATATTTATTTCAAATCATTATTATTAGCATGTGTGTGTGAGCGTGTGCGAGAGAGAGAGGGAGAGAGAGAGAGATAGAGAGAGGTGTGTGTGTGTGTGTGTGTGTGTGTGTCGTGCTTGTGTGCATGTGTGTGCGCGTGTGCGTTTTGCTTGTTTCAATGACATTGTTGGTTGAAGTTGTGATTCAATGAGCATGTATTGTTACTGTATCCTCCACATCCTGAAAGTGGCAAAAGCATCAAATTCCTTTGAATCTTTAGAGTGTGTTCTCCAGCTGCATTCCCTTTCCCTACCCCCATCCCTTCACCTCACACTTACTACCCACCTGATACTCATGACAGAAAACTCCTAATCCCAGCTCTTTCTAGTCTGGCTTAATTAAAGCCTACCTCTTTCCAAAAGAGTTCCTCCATACCCTTCCTTTTCGATCACTAGTTTCTCCAGCCTTCTGTCTACATGTGTTCATAAGTTTTGTCTTTGATCCCTTTGTTTCAGAGTTATGCTTGCGTATGAAAGTTTAGAGTGAAAGCACTTTGATGTGTTTCTGCACAAGACTTCCTGCTATTTAAACACATTTATTATCATTAGTGTTCACAGAAACATCAACAACTACTATCTGTTCTTTACACTATACACTTGTGCATATGTGTGAGTGAATAAGTAAGTGTGTATAATTTTGTGTGATTTTGTGTGCACATCCATGTGCACATGTTTGTGTGTTTCTACTTTTGCAGGTGTGGGTAGATGCATGCACACAAGTGGTTTTTTTGTTTGTTTGTTTGTTTTTGTTTTGCTTTTTGTTTTGTTGACTCACTTGTGTAAACAAAGTGAGTCTATGTTTTAACCCGGTGTTCGGTTGTCTGTGTGTGCGTGTCTGTGTGTCCGTGGTAAACTTTAACTTTGACATTTTCTCTGCAAATACTTTGTCAGTTGACACAAAATTTGGCATAAAAATAGGAAAAATTCAGTTCTTTCCAGTCATCTTGTTTAAAACAATATTGCACCTCTGGGATGGGCACAAAAAAATTAACAATGGAGCGTAATTATATGCAAACTGCATTTACTGTTATGTTTATATTTTTTGTATTCTCTAAACTTGGCACTTTGACCTGATATTCTGACCCAACAACAAGAGCAGTCATTATTATCATTTTTTGTTCAAACAGGAACTTCTTTTGCTAAGCATGGAAGTTTTTATTTATTTTGCAAATTGGTGCATATAGTAAAAAAGGGAAATTACTCTGTAATTAACGCTAGGGGACTTAATTTGCTTTAAACTGATCTTTCTCATCTTAAACATTACATTTTGAAATTATACTCAAT
>JAAQRG010123349.1:5000-11391 GCA_011634625.1 Babylonia areolata | reverse complement strand
TGTCTGGGTTTTTTTTTGTGTGTGTGTTTTTTTCCCCTTTATATTCTGGTGGGTTTGGATGATTTGTGCTTATTGGTTTTGTTGTTGCTGTTGTTGATGTTTGTTTGTTTTTCTTGATGGCGAAAACTTTCTGTGTGAACGCATTTTTGGGGGGGGTAGCATTTCTGTTGTTGTCAGATGTGAGTTTAATGCCCCTGTAAACAGAGCGTCAGCTCCCAAGGTTTCAAACTGTTCCATTCCCTGAGCGATAGGGGGAATGGGAGAGCACAGCATCGTCATCATCATCATCATCATCATCATCATCAACTCTTATTTATTTTTCCCTTGATCGAATGCCAAGCCCCCCCGGGGGAAGCAGAAAGCAATCAAACTGCCGTCGAAACGGGCGATGTTAAGGAGGCGTTAGCCAGTTAGGTTTCTGTGAAAAATGGAATGCGGAGTGTAAGGTGTCGGAAGACGCGGAATGCATTGGAGCTTCTGTCATAACTGTTCGGGCGTTTTATCTTGTGTGTTCCGCCTTGTATCTTCGTGCACGGTCAAACGGGTTTCTGGGTGATGATTTGTTTGTTTTATCTAATCGTTTTGATGTATTATTTTTGTTCTCTCTCTCTCTCTCTCTCTCTCTCTCTCTCTTTTTTTTTTTTTTTTTTTTTTTTTTTTTTGAAGGGGGGGGGGGGGGGGGGGGGGGGGGGGGGGCAGTGAAATTATTTCAATGGCATGGACGCTTGTTTCTTTCTTTCTGTTTGTGTCTGTTTCATCTCTCTCTCTCTCTCTCTCTCTCTCTCTATATATATATATATATATATATATATATCTACATATCGATATAGATATCTAAGTCAGTTTGTCTCGTTCTCTGTCTTTCTCTGTTTCTCTGTTTCTTTGTCTCTGTCTATATCTCCTGTCGATGTTCGTCAGTCTTCAGGGATGAAACACGTTGTTGTACTCTTCAGCCTGTTCCGAACATTCCCTCTGGGAAATGTCCTCCTTTTCATACACCCACACCATCATACAAACACACACACACGCACAT
Source organism: Babylonia areolata (assembly GCA_011634625.1). Classification (NCBI taxonomy): domain Eukaryota; kingdom Metazoa; phylum Mollusca; class Gastropoda; order Neogastropoda; family Buccinidae; genus Babylonia; species Babylonia areolata. The sequence continues at coordinate 10,358 of JAAQRG010123349.1, read as the reverse complement.
ATACACATGCGCGCACGCGCAACCCCTATGATCCTCTCCCATGACCGCCTCCCTCTCCTTCCCGTCACACACACACACACACACACACATGCTCACTTTGCTCATTCCGTCATTCACGCGCGCCGTAGTTTCTTGACGTGTGTATGTATCAACGTGAATATACCATCGATTAACTCACTCAGTACGGCCAGTCCTCTCTTCTCCTCTACATAGACCCCTCGGATGTCCAGTGGGTGTCTGAATGACCCAACCTTTAGCTTCCGTCGTCAGAATTGTGCTATTCTTTGTCAACATTCACCTCTTCGGTATAAGAGCCTTCCGCTTGCAATATTTTGATGACAGTAATTGGGGTGAAACGCTGTTAACGTCGTCTCTTTCGCCGTTCGTATGGAGAGAGTTAAAGACGCAAACGAAAGCAAACGAAAAAAAAAAAAAAAAAAAACCCAAAAAACGCAAAATGCAACAACAACAACATTACATAACCAAGCATTTCTACACCGTACTTTCCTCCTTAGTTCTAAACGTCCCGTCCAAGCACAAAGCTTAAACAGATACATGTACATGTGTGGGTTGTCTAGATCAGTATCTCCAGTCTTGTATTTGTATTTCTTTTTATCACAACGGATTTCTCTGTGTGAAATTAGGGCTGCTTTCCCCAGGAAAGCGCGTCGCTAAACTATAGCGCCACCCATTTTTTTGTATTTTTTCCTGCGTGCAGTTTTATTTGTTTTTCCTATCGAAGTGGATTTTTCTACAGAATTTTGCCAGGAACAACCCTTTTGTTGCCGTGGGTTCTTTTGCGTGCGCTAAGTGCATGCTGCACACGGGACCTCAGTTTATCGTCTCATCCGAATGACTAGCGTCCAGACCACCACTCAAGGTCTAGCGGAGGGGGAGCAAATATCGGCGGCTGAGCCGTGACTCGAACCAGCGCGCTCAGATTCTCTCGCTTCCTAGGCGGACACGTTACATCCAGGCCATCACTCCACCTTATCCAATCATATTTAATCTTTCGGATGGGACGATAAACCGAGGTCCTAACTAAATTTTGTAGAACGCACTTAGCACACGTAAAGGAACCGACCGCATCAATAGGGTTTTCCCTGGCAAATGAAAATCCACTTTGATTGTAAAACGAATAAACTTTAGACAATCTACAAAAAAAAAAAAAAAGAAAAAAAGAAAAAAAAAAAATGTGGCGCCGCACTTTGGCGACAATGTTCCCCTTCCGTCCCCCATTCCTCCCACACCCCACCTCCCCACTCCCCGACAAGCGAAAGCTCTCTGCAGCAGTTAAACATGTTAACCCTTATTCATACTGACAACGTTCACTTAAATCAAAAGACCCCGCGTGGCTGCTATGAGGACAACTTTTATGTAAGTCCCAATTACCGTTTACAAGGCGCCTCTTAGACGGCGTGCGTTGAACTGCTTCATTTTATTTGGGCAGGATCGGGTTGGGTTTGAACAGAAGAAGAGGAAGATGAAGAAGAAGCAAAGAGAGAGAGAGAGAGAGCGAGAGAAAGCAAGAGAGAGAGAGAGAGAGAGATTCGGATTCGGATGATTTATTCATATAGGCCATTGCCCCTCATGAAGGGGTGCAGTATTCAACATTATTAAAAATGCAAGTGCACAGGCGAAACAATCGTCAAAGGAATTATAATATCATAATTGATCTTAACTTAAATGCTTTATATATGTAAATGGACAAATTCTTCACAATGCTTTCTTTATTAGATGCCATCAACAGACTTAGCCGAAACTGATTTGGAAACGTAAAATACTTTCGTGAAATATACTGTTCTCTTAATTTACTAAATGCAGTCCAACATAAAATAAAATGTAACTCATATTCAACACCACTTCGACACAGAGGGCAATTAAAACTCAACCACGGTATGCTTTCTACAACAAACGATAATAATGTTGAGCAATTTCTGAAAGAGAGAGAGAGAGAGAGAGAGAGAGAGAGAGAGATCTCAGAACGCAAAAGAACCCTCTTAATAACTCAGATTTTAGGCATGGCCTATTCTCCCAATCCTATTCTATCATTGCTAATATACATCCGATTCAGAGAGTACACGAAAGCGGAACAATTCCAACTGAAGCAGCCCACATCGATCGGCATTGCTTATTCCTACGATCACAATACAGATCTATTACAGTTTCAAACTTTCCCTGCCTCATTCATGACATAAAATGGTTACAAATAACGCTGATCTGTCTTAACTTGACTGTAAAAATATATTGCACTCTCTTTATAATTTCTTTACCATGTCCAAATGTACATCATTATCATAATTAGAAAGTATTAGAATAAACTAAGGCTTTTTTTCATATTTGTATCGGCAAAATAATTCCAGAGGAAGTGAATTGATTAAAGTTTACCAAACATACACACACACACACACACACACACACACACACACACACACACACACACACACACACACACACACACACACACAATCTCTCTCCCCCTCTCTCTCTCTGTGCCTCTCTTTCAAACACACCCACTCTCTCTCTCTCTCTCTCTCTCTCTCTCTCTCCCTCTCACGGGACAGACAGAGAGACTGATTCTGGATGCTGACTGTTGATTCTCAGACAGTAAAAAAAAATGTAAAGGGGAATGTGAATCCTAATGTAATGAAAGACTATCAACCAAAAATATTACTGAGAGACCGAAGAAAAGAAGAAAAAAAAAAAAGAAAAGAAAGAAAGAAAGAAACGCTAGCAAGCAAAGAAACAAGAACAGAAGCAGCACGGGATGTTCGGGATTTTTTGTTGTTGTTGTTTGTTGTTTTTGTTTCTTTTTTTGCTCACACGCTGAAACGGTCTCACAAGTTGTTCAATTTAAGGACCTCATTAGTCGTTTTATTACCCCCCATCAACCTGCAAAACTCGTCTCAGACCATAGAATGCCGCTCGTGTTCACATCACCGAGGGCTTTGCGGCTGCCAGTGATGTAACATTTCCTGACAGCAGAGCTCCCAGCAGACACGCGAATGTTCGTATCTGACGCCTTACATTTCTGCATCACCCCCGTACACGTTTCATCTTCTATGTGAGATCCACTCCTTTAAAGCTTCTTTCTTTAGGTTAGATACCCTTCGATGCACTGCCTTCAATGCACTGCCTTTATTGCACTGCCTAAGTGGAGGGGAGGATGCTTATGTTCCCTTGCTTCTCAATGGTAACCATTATTGTTTTGCATATAAGGGAGGATACTTTACTTATATCGCTATCCCCTGTTTTCCTTAATTGATTCTGGACATGGAGGGAATTATAGTTATCTTCTATAGTCACCCACTGTTTTCCTTCATTTTGAACGTAGAAGGAAGGATAGTTATCTTCCATCGTTACCCACTGTTGGCATTGAACATGGCGGAGAGATACTTATCGTCTATGGGTACTGTTTTCTTTTACTATAGACATAGAGGGAAGGCTACGTATCTTCTATCGTTACACACTGTTCCCGTTTGTTTTGGACGCAGAGGGAATGATACTTATCTCTGTTGCTACTCACTGTTTTCCTTCATTTTGGACATGGAGGGAAGGGTACATAATTATCTTCTATCGATACTCACTGTTTTCCTTCATTTGGGACTTGGAGGGAAGGGTACATAATTATCTTCTATCGATACTCACTGTTTTCCTTCATTTTGGACATGGAGGGAAGGGTGCATAATTATCTTCTGTCGATACTCACTGTTTTCCTTCATTTTGGATATGGAGGGAAGGGTACATAATTATCTTCTATCGATACTCACTGTTTTCCTTTCTTTTGGGACTTGGAGGGAAGGGTGCATAATTATCTTCTATCGATACTCACTGTTTTCCTTCATTTTGGATATGGAGGGAAGGGTGCATAATTATCTTCTATCGATACTCACTGTTTTCCTTCATTTTGGACTTGGAGGGAAGGGTGCATAATTATCTTCTATCGATACTCACTGTTTTTCTTCATTTTGGACATGGAGGGAAGGGTACATAATTATCTTCTATCGATACTCACTGTTTTCCTTCATTTTGGACATGGAGGGAAGGGTACATAATTATCTTCTATCGATACTCACTGTTTTCCTTCATTTTGGACTTGGAGGGAAGGGTACATAATTATCTTCTATCGATACTCACTGTTTTCCTTCATTTTGGACATGGAGGGAAGGGTACATAATTATCTTCTATCGATACTCACTGTTTTCCTTCATTTTGGATATGGAGGGAAGGGTACATAATTATCTTCTATCGATACTCACTGTTTTCCTTTCTTTTGAATTGGAGGGAAGGGTACATAATTATCTTCTATCGATACTCACTGTTTTCCTTCATTTTGGACATGGAGGGAAGGGTACATAATTATCTTCTATCGATACTCACTGTTTTCCTTCATTTTGGACATGGAGGGAAGGGTACATAATTATCTTCTATCGATACTCACAGTTTTCCTTTATTTTGGACATACAGGGGAAGATACGTAAAACTAATCTGCAGATGATTTTTGGAAAGTTATTTCTGACGAGGTTGTTATGGTCGAACTTTCACAGGCATTAGTTCATAGCCCTATTTCTACACATTACTTTAATGTACTTCAGAATTGTGTTAATGGTTTCTGATTATTAATATTATTATCATCATTATTGAATTGTTACTGTTAAATGTAATGGCATGTTAGTTCTGCAATTTTTGGTACTTTTCTAAGTTTTCTGTTTTCCTCTTTCCTCTCCCCTCCTCCAAACGCCACCCCACCCCCCTTTTAAAATATATATATATATAAATCGTCTAATATCACTGACAGTGAAAAGACGCTAAACTAAAGAACGAACGTAAAACTATCTTCTCTGTTATTCACTATCAGCATAGAACACAGATGGAAGGATAGGTATCATCTCTAGCTGGCCATCGTTTATCTTGAGCCCGGTGTGTTGCCCATAAATGGTCAGCTTTGGCTTTCGGTGATCTCCGTCTAGCTATTTAACAAAGAAAAGTGGAAACACTTTGTCAGGGAAAATTGCTTCCTCCTGTTTCTCTTTCTTTCTCTCTTTTTTTTTCTTTCGTTCTTCCTTTCTTTCACTTACAAGCTGCATAGTCGATCACAATGTTGCCTCAACTTATGTTCATGGTATATCAACGAAAAGGGAAAATCAGACATTTTCGACACCAGGGATATCTTGTCCAGAATGTTTCCGTCCTTATTCGGTTTTGTTTGTAGTGTTTCCGGTATTTGGCTGTGTTCTTGTCTGTATATGATCCTACGTTGATTGCTTACTCTTGCATGTTTATGCATTTAGCTTTTCTTCTGATGCTTTTTGCCATTGTTTCTCATCCTTCAGGTTTGTCGCCCTTGGTGTTTGTTTT
>JAAQRG010123347.1:0-11407 GCA_011634625.1 Babylonia areolata | reverse complement strand
TAGGACACCACCTACTAAGCTCCCTACTGATGACTGTTGACACTCAGTCGTAGAACCAGTCAGCAACCCATACAGAGTGGAACCACCACCACGTCTCTCCAACGACAGAACCCCCCCCCCACCTCCACATCCCCCCCCCCACACACACACACCCCTCGCCCCTCCCCCACCTCCCCCTTCTGAATCTGCCGACGCCGAAGACTCCAACAGGACTCACCCCAAGCATAGAAGTGGAGGGGTTCAAAACCCAGGTCACCATGAGAGCAGGACAAGAAATTCCACAGAATTTTGGACTTTTTTCCTATATTGATGATACGTGAGAGTGATGCTAATGGTGATGCTTCCACGGAGGTCCGTTTTAGGTTGAGGACTGTGTGGCAAGGCTGTACCCTACGTTTCCTTTCATAATGACATCCCGGCGTTAACCAGGTCCGAGAGATACAGACACTTGCTGTGTGGGTCAGGAAATTTGAGCTTCACACCCAAGACGCATCCGTGAAGTGGATGATACTGGGCTGTGTGGTCCCAGTCTTCCCATTTAAGTTCATACTAAAGCTTAAACAAAACGGTCATACACGTAACATGTTGCATGTCATTATGCGTATATGTGTGCGTGACTGAAACCTGATTGAATGACACAGGAAACGAATGATGAGCGCCCAAATGGCAGCCGTCGGTCGGCTCTACACAGGTAGGCAGCTTGTTTTGCAAATGACTCCGTGTTTGTAAAGAGCTTAGAGCTTGGTCTTTGATCGAGGATAGGCGCTGTATAAGTATCCATGTCATCATAATCATTATCATCATCATCATAGCACTTTCAACTCTGGATAGGAGCCGGCAAGGAGCCGAAAAAAACCACCTCCACCAAAAATATAACCCGCGTCCTCGCAGCCATCAATACGCAACGCTAACCGCTTCATCACGCCAGCTGGTATTTGCTTATTGGGAAATTATCAAGTCAGTCAGTAGGTTGTTTTCCTTTTGTTAAGAGAAGTCGTAATTTGAACACTTTCAATATTTTATCTTCTTTTGCTTGCTGTTGTTTCTGTGTCACGGCAGTCCACATGTAGAGAAGAGGGCTGAGTGCAGAGTTGAGTGGTAACATGTACACAACTAGACCACCATAAATCTTGTCTGAAACAGAAACACTGCATAAAGCCATCAGCAAAACCAGACTGAAGGACAGCCAGCTAATGGCGAATGTGACAGACAGATTTCCCATCAGGTGAACTGCAGAGTAAACCAATCTCTCTGCAGAATCAAGCACAATTCTGTATTTTGATGTTCGTCTGTATATAACAGTTTGTCCAGGGACAATCATTAAACACAAAAGTAAGTTGATCACTACAATAACAGTGAACCATCTGACGTTTCTTTCAGAATTAAAGTTCTGAAACAAAGCCAGGCGGCAGAGACCAGACTGACCATCAAGGCCCAAGTGTGCCAGACCAGGAAGGAATGGTATCAACGACACCAGGATACCAACACCCCAAACCCCAACACAGGCAACACGAATTGAACGTTTGTTAAACCGCCACGAACCATCAGGAAAGAAAAAGAGTGTGTCATGATCCAAAGTGATCAGCCAGATGATCAACACTGACACTTCACTGGACAGAAAACACAGAAAGCCACTCACTTTACAGGTCACACTCTTTGTCCAGGACTCTTCAAACTGGAGATAGTTACCATGAAATATTTCGTTTACTGTCAAAGTAATACTGATATGAATCCCCATGAATACGTTTGCAAACAGCAGGTTAGCTATAAATATTACGCAGTTGCTTCCAAAGACGTTTGTATCTCCAGGTGAAATCATTATGCAAACGAGGCTTCCAAAAATGGCTATTGCAGCAATCAAGCAAAAGAAGATTGTTTCCAGTTTTGTCGGCAGCAGTTTTCCACATGAAGGAAGAACAACGTCAGGCCCCTGGCATTTTAGCTCATGGGACCGCTTTGGGTGTAAGGTGTTACAAGAGAGTCTGTAGTTTGATGATGATATATATTTTAATGCATTTAATCCTGACAACAGATCCAGAGGAATGTAACTGACTGGATTCCCCCGAATATCTAATTCAACAAGTTGAGGCATATTCTTTAAGCCTACAGATCCGATAGTTCTGATGGAAGAAAATGATAAATTTAAATGCTTCACTTGCGGTAAGTACATTGACAATGCATCAGCTGATGTGGTGAGAAGTGTGGTCGATATGTCCACCAGCTTCAGGGAATAATGAATGTGCTTTAGTTTTCTAGTCGCCATTTTCTTGAGAGGATTATTTGTTAGATATAGCGTTCTTAGATTTGGTAGTTCCATTAAAACAGACATATTCAGAGTTTCTAACCGGTTACTGCCAAGTTGAATAAACTGCAAATTGGCAAGATCCATACGTGAGACATTACCCAATGAACAATATGATAACGTCAGGTGAATAAGGTATGCATTTTTCCTGAAGTCAGTGGGTGACATTCCTGATCCCGTGGCGTCTACATGACGAAGTTGAGGGAAAAACTCAGCAGGGAAGGGACGACTACATAAGAAAGAGTGACCTTGACACTGGCAACCCTCAGGACAGGTCATGTCACACATCATCTCGTCATCCCGCTGTGGGCACTGACCCCAGCCATCACACAGATGATCTCCATGAACACACACTCTGGAACTTCGACATCGGTAAAAGCCACCACACGTCACTGTCTCACAGTCTTGTTCATCTTCTCCATAAACACAGTCAGAAAAACCATTGCATCGGGTGTACACAGGCAAACAGTACAGCCATTCTGATGTGCAGCGATAGTGAGTGTCTGGACATGAGTCATCAGCTGCCATCAGCTGCTGGGTAAAGTAACCAGTACCATCCAGAGTGATGTAGAACAGCTGCTTTCGGTCTTTCCCATGGACTGCTGCGTGATGCCAGTTATTTTTAGGACAGTTGATCTCATCAGAATCATCCAGGCAGTCTGAGAAATCGTTGCAACGTTGACCGTGCAAAACACACTGACCGTTAGAGCACAGAAAATTGTCACATGATGGATATTCACAAAATAACTCATCACTGTTATCAGGACAGTCCTGTCTGAAGTTACATATTAAAGTGTAATGAAGAGTTGTGCTGTCATCAACGCATTCAAACATGATATGTGTGTAAGCAATCGTTCCAGCAGGGACCATCTTGTTCTGGTCATCACTCACATTATGCATCTTGCAGGACTGTGAATACATGTTTTTCCAGCAGAAACTGCCAGGATCACACTGCAAATATGTGTGTGTTGTATGATGATTTGGACAAAAAAATAAAACCTGCTGTGTATTCGTCAGTGCATCATGTGGAGAGCAAAAGGGAGCTGGCTCAATATTTGGAGGAAACAAATTGAAAGACTGCGATTTTATTTCACAGAATGTTCCATCATAGGAAAATGACCTTCGATAATATATTATCATTGATTTAAATAAAGCAAAATAGAAAGTTCTTGAAGGAAAATAAGGATCGCGCTCTTCAAAGTGATCCATGTTATAAATCATTTCCTTATCAGACCATTTCAGAAACTTACTGTACACAAACGGCACTGAGTACCATCCTGACTTGTAGCCAATATATAAGTTAAATTGTGCATAGTTTTTAAGGAGCTGAAGAGAGTCTTCCTTTTCCTGTCTCGATTTCAGTGTGGCAACCCTTCCACCTATCTGTTTGCAATCATACTCTAAAAACATGTAGGAAAAATCTCTTTGCATCTCCGAAGCCTTTAATTGAAAACATTTGTTTCGTGAAGCCACCAGACCTTGGCATCCAGGACTGCTGAAGGGACAGTGTTCTGTCTCATCACGACCATCCTCACACTCTGTCTTCAAATTACAGTTTAGCGTGTGCTGAAATTTAGAATAATGATTTACAGAACAATTGAACAGGCCACTGGGGAGCTTATATGGTTCATCATTCTTAGAAAAAGCGAAAAACTGCAACTTAAGATAGGCATGATTCAATGTGTCATAACTGAATTTGATTTGAAGATATGAGACGAGGAAAACGGAAGCTGGTAAATAATTCACAATACACGTATTTTCAACAAAGTGGTTACTAGCGTTTGGTTTTCTGTAGACGATCTCTATTTGCTGTCGCTCACCACATAATCTGAATTTGTACGTCAGTTGAAAACTGATCATGATAATGAAGGATGATGCCACACATAGTACTTCCCTGTAATGAATGTTACGAGCATTATACACATACGGCACTGCCATGAAGCCGGAATACTCTGATGTGCGTTTCGTAATTAAACCGTGTCGTTCAGTTCCTGTTACATCGATTTCAACACGAGGGCTGTTCCAGTTTATGATACACGTTTCGAAATGGTTCATATCATTATGATATTCTTCAAGGCTATGATGGTCACAAAGAGTGTCAGGTGGTTGAAAGAAATCCCGTGCCCAATGCATTGCAGTTCTCCACTGGCGGGACTCACACCAGTATGCCAGTCTTTTCACGTGAGCACGTACGTACATACCACGTGGTACCTGCACGTGCAGTGAACAGAAAACGTTGGAGTGTCCACACACCCCGTACACCGCCCCTTGGTGAGCTGAACAATGTGGCACGTGGTCCATGCTTCTACAGTCTGACTTGTTGACATTGACGACTGTCATGTTCGTGCTGTTTTGGTTATAGAGATAGTCTATACCCGGACACATACCTCTGATATCAAATTTACCGGTAGTGGTGTTCATGTTGATCACGTTTCTTTGAGCCATGGGAATATCTGCTCAAATTGATCGTAAATAGATATATGATAGTCAGTAGTGTCCGACTATGACCATCAGAACAGCAGAGGAGGCAACTGCTGTTCCGACTATTTGGGCTAGAATTTGATTATAGTGGAGAGTGTCTTGCCCAAGTTACATCCCCACTCTCTCTGCCAAGAGGGTTTTGGGACAGTCGGCGTTGGGATGGTTCCCAAAAGCCAACTAGCCCACAAGGCTGCAGCACTAAGAGCCAGTGCAATTTTACCTCCTAGTTTGAGAGTCATAGTCCTTAACAAAAGACTAAGCTGTAAATGATTTCCCATTGACTGGAGAAACCATTGATAATACAGCTCTCATTTTGCTGTTGGCCCAACTTATGTCAATCTGTGATATAAGCCGAGTGTTGGGCCGTTAATAGAGATACTTATCCATGGATTGGTCATTTTATCCTCATTTTGCTTACAAAATAATTATCAACGCGCAAGTAACTACGAGAACCTGCGTTCAGTGTTTTATAAGACGTCCCGCTGTACCCGATTGTGTATGAGTTGCTTGTTTGTTTGTTTGCCAGTCTGTACAGGACCATGATGAAACTCTACAAGTCTTAACCATGATGAAACTGTGCATGTCTTAACCATGATGAAACTCTACATGTCTTAACCACGATGAAACTCTACATGTCTTAACCATGATGAAACTCTGCATGTATTAACCATGATGAAACTCTACATGTCTTAACCATGATGAAACTCTACATGTCTTAACCATGATGAAACTCTGCATGTCTTAACCATGATGAAACTCTACATGTCTTAACCACGATGAAACTCTACATGTCTTAACCATGATGAAACTCTGCATGTATTAACCATGATGAAACTCTACATGTCTTAACCATGATGAAACTCTACATGTCTTAACCATGATGAAACTCTGCATGTCTTAACCATGATGAAACTCTACATGTCTTAACCACGATGAAACTCTACATGTCTTAACCATGATGAAACTCTGCATGTATTAACCATGATGAAACTCTACATGTCTTAACCATGATGAAACTCTACATGTCTTAACCATGATGAAACTCTGCATGTCTTAACCATGATGAAACTCTACATGTCTTAACCACGATGAAACTCTACATGTCTTAACCATGATGAAACTCTGCATGTATTAACCATGATGAAACTCTACATGTCTTAACCATGATGAAACTCTACATGTCTTAACCACGATGAAACTCTGTGTCTTAACCACGATGAAACTCTACATGTCTTAACCATGATGAAACTCTGTGTCTTAACCATGATGAAACTCTGCATGTCTTAACCATGATGAAACTCTGCGTCTTAACCATGATGAAACTCTGTGTCTTAACCATGATGAAACGCTGCATGTCTTAACCATGATGAAACTCTACATGTCTTAATGATGAAACTCTGCATGTCTTAACCATGATGAAACTCTGTGTCTAAACCATGATGAAACTCTCAATGTCTAAACCATGATGAAACTCTAAACCCTGATGAAACTCTACATGTCTTAACCACAATAAAACTCTGTGTCTTAACCATGATGAAACTCTGTGTCTTAACCATGATGAAACTCTACATGTCTTAACCATGATGAAACTCTACATGTCTTAACCACAATAAAACTCTGTGTCTTAACCATGATGAAACTCTACATGTCTTAATGATGAAACTCTGCATGTCTTAACCATGATGAAACTCTACATGTCTTAACCATAATGAAACATGTCTTAACCATGATGAAACTCTGCATGTCTTAACCGATGAAATGTGACACACTAACACGTGATCATGACAGAAACTCTACATGTCTTAACCATAATGAAACATGTCTTAACCATGATGAAACTCTACATGTCTTAACCATGATGAAACTCTACATGTCTTAACCATGATGAAACTCTACATGTCTTAACCATGATGAAACTCTGCATGTCTTAACCATGATGAAACTCTGCATGTATTAACCATGATGAAACTCTGTGTCTTAACCATGATGAAACTCTGCATGTCTTAACCACGATGAAACTCTACATGTCTTAACCATGATGAAACTCTACATGTCTTAACCATAATGAAACATGTCTTAACCATGATGAAACTCTCTTAACCATGATGAAACTCTACATGTCTTAATGATGAAACTCTACATGTATTAATGATGAAACTCTGTGTCTTAACCATGATGAAGCTCTCAATGTCTAAACCATGATGAAACTCTGCATGTCTTAACCATGATGAAACTCTGCATGTCTTAACCATGATGAAACTCTGTGTCTTAACCATGATGAAACTCTACATGTCTTAACCATGATGAAACTCTCAATGTCTTAACCATGATGAAACTCTGTGTCTTAACCAAGATGAAGCTCTCAATGTCTAAACCATGATGAAACTCTGCATGTCTTAACCATGATGAAACTCTGTGTCTTAACCATGATGACACTCTGGATGTCTTAACTATGATGGAACTCTACATGTCTTAACCATGATGAAACTCTACATGTCTTAACCATGATGAAACTCTACATGTCTTAATGATGAAACTCTACATGTCTTAATGATGAAACTCTACATGTCTTAACCATGATGAAACTCTACATGTCTTAACCACGATGAAACTCTACATGTCTTAACCACAATAAAACTCTGTGTCTTAACGATGATGAAACTCTACATGTCTTAACCATGATGAAACTCTACATGTCTTAACCACGATGAAACTCTACATGTCTTAACCACAATAAAACTCTGTGTCTTAACGATGATGAAACTCTACATGTCTTAACCATGATGAAACTCTACATGTCTTAACCACGATGAAACTCTACATGTCTTAACCACAATAAAACTCTGTGTCTTAACGATGATGAAACTCTACATGTCTTAACCATGATGAAACTCTACATGTCTTAACCACGATGAAACTCTACATGTCTTAACCACAATAAAACTCTGTGTCTTAACGATGATGAAACTCTACATGTCTTAACCATGATGAAACTCTACATGTCTTAACCACGATGAAACTCTACATGTCTTAACCACAATAAAACTCTGTGTCTTAACGATGATGAAACTCTACATGTCTTAACCATGATGAAACTCTACATGTCTTAACCACGATGAAACTCTACATGTCTTAACCACAATAAAACTCTGTGTCTTAACGATGATGAAACTCTACATGTCTTAACCATGATGAAACTCTACATGTCTTAACCACGATGAAACTCTACATGTCTTAACCACAATAAAACTCTGTGTCTTAACGATGATGAAACTCTACATGTCTTAATGATGAAACTCTGCATGTCTTAACCATGATGAAACTCTACATGTCTTAACCATGATGAAACTCTACATGTCTTAGCCATGATGAAACTCTACATGTCTTAACCACGATGAAACTCTACATGTCTTAACCATGATGAAACTCTGTGTCTTAACCATGATGAAACTCTGCATGTCTTAACCACGATGAAACTCTACATGTCTTAACCATGATGAAACTCTGTGTCTTAACCATGATGAAACTCTACATGTCTTAACCACGATGAAACTCTGTGTCTTAACCATGATGAAACTCTGCGTCTTAACCATGATGAAACTCTACATGTCTTAACCATGATGAAAATCTCAATGTCTAAACCATGATGAAACTCTACATGTCTTAGCCATGATGAAACTCTACATGTCTTAGCCATGATGAAACTCTAGATGTCTTAACCATGATGAAACTCTGTGTCTTAACCATGATGAAACTCTACATGTCTAAACCATGATGAAACTCTACATGTCTTAGCCATGATGAAACTCTACATGTCTTAACCATGATGAAACTCTACATGTCTTAACCATGATGAAACTCTGTGTCTTAACCATGATGAAACTCTACATGTCTTAACCATGATGAAACTCTCAATGTCTTAACCATGATGAAACTCTACATGTCTTAACCATGATGAAACTCTGTGTCTTAACCATGATGAAACTCTACATGTCTAAACCATGACGAAACTCTACATGTCTTAACCACGATGAAACTCTACATGTCTTAACCACGATGAAACTCTGTGTCTTAACCATGATGAAACTCTGCGTCTTAACCATGATGAAACTCTACATGTCTTAACCATGATGAAAATCTCAATGTCTAAACCATGATGAAACTCTACATGTCTTAGCCATGATGAAACTCTACATGTCTTAGCCATGATGAAACTCTAGATGTCTTAACCATGATGAAACTCTGTGTCTTAACCATGATGAAACTCTACATGTCTAAACCATGATGAAACTCTACATGTCTTAGCCATGATGAAACTCTACATGTCTTAACCATGATGAAACTCTACATGTCTTAACCATGATGAAACTCTGTGTCTTAACCATGATGAAACTCTACATGTCTTAACCATGATGAAACTCTGTGTCTTAACCACGATGAAACTCTGCATGTCTTAACCATGATGAAACTCTACATGTCTTAACCATGATGAAACTCTGTGTCTTAACCATGATGAAACTCTACATGTCTTAACCATGATGAAACTCTGTGTCTTAACCACGATGAAACTCTGCATGTCTTAACCATGATGAAACTCTACATGTCTTAACCATGATGAAACTCTGTGTCTTAACCATGATGAAACTCTACATGTCTTAACCATGATGAAACTCTGTGTCTTAACCACGATGAAACTCTGCATGTCTTAACCATGATGAAACTCTACATGTCTTAACCATGATGAAACTCTGTGTCTTAACCATGATGAAACTCTACATGTCTTAACCATGATGAAACTCTGTGTCTTAACCACGATGAAACTCTGCATGTCTTAACCATGATGAAACTCTGCATGTCTTAACCATGATGAAACTCTGTGTCTTAACCATGATGAAACTCTACATGTCTTAACCATGATCAAACTCTGCATGTCTTAACCATGATGAAACATGTCTTAACCATGATCAAACTCTGCATGTCTTAACCATGATGAAACATGTCTTAACCATGATAAAACTCTACATGTCCTAACCAATGAAATGTGGCACACTAACAAGTGATCATGACAGAAACTTTTCATGTCTTAGCCATGATGAAGCTTTACATGTCTTAACACTGATGAAACTCTGCATGCCTTAATGATGAAACTCTATAGGTCTTAATGATGAAACTTTACATGTCTTAACCATGATGAAACTCTGCATGTCTTAACCATGATGAAACTCTACATGTCTTAATGATGAAACTCTATAGGTCTTAATGATGAAACTCTGCATGTCTTAACCATGATGAAACTCTGTGTCTTAACCATGATGAAACTCTACATGTCTTAACCATGATGAAACTCTGTGTCTTAACCATGATGAAACTCTGCATGTCTTAACCATGATGAAACTCTACATGTCTAAACCATGATGAAACTCTACATGTCTAAACCATGATGAAACTCTAAACCATGATGAAACTCTCAATGTCTAAACCATGATGAAACTATAAACCATGATGAAACATGTCTTAACCATGATAAAACTCTACATGTCTTAACCAATGAAATGTGGCACACTAACATGTGATCATGACAGAAACTGTGCATGTCTTAACACTGATGAAACTCTGCATGTCTTAACCATGATGAAACTCTACATGTCTTAATGATGAAACTCTATAGGTCTTAATGATGAAACTGTACATGTCTTAACCATGATGAAACTCTGCATGTCTTAACCATGATGAAACTCTACATGTCTTAATGATGAAACTCTATAGGTCTTAATGATGAAACTCTGTATGTCTTAACCATGATGAAACTCTGTGTCTTAACCATGATGAAACTCTACATGTCTTAATGATGAAACTCTATAGGTCTTAATGATGAAACTCTGCATGTCTTAACCATGATGAAACTCTGTGTCTTAACCATGATGAAACTCTACATGTCTTGTCTAAACCATGATGAAACTCTAAACCATGATGAAACTCTCAATGTCTAAACCATGATGAAACTATAAACCATGATGAAACATGTCTTAACCATGATAAAACTCTACATGTCTTAACCAATGAAATGTGGCACACTAACATGTGATCATGACAGAAACTGTGCATGTCTTAACACTGATGAAACTCTGCATGTCTTAACCATGATGAAACTCTACATGTCTTAATGATGAAACTCTATAGGTCTTAATGATGAAACTGTACATGTCTTAACCATGATGAAACTCTGCATGTCTTAACCATGATGAAACTCTACATGTCTTAACCACGATGAAACTCTACATGTCTTAACCATGATAAAACTCTACATGTCTTAACCATGATGAAACTCTGTGTCTTAACCATGATGAAACTCTACATGTCTTAACCATGATAAAACTCTACATGTCTTAACCATGATGAAACTCTGTGTGTGTGTGTGCGGAAGGGAGGAGGGTGGGGGTGAGGGGTTGGGGGGGTGGGGTATCTGCTCATGGCTGTCAGGAAGACTGCAGGCAAAGGGTACAGGTAGAATCAGCATGTGTGTGTGTGTGTGTACATGTCTTAACCATGACGAAACTCTACTACATGTCTTAATGATGAAACTCTGCATGTCTAAACCATGATGAAACTCTACATGTCTTAACC
>JAAQRG010123345.1:0-10000 GCA_011634625.1 Babylonia areolata | reverse complement strand
TTCATTTTTTTGTAATTTGAACCAGCATCGAACACACCTAACTGCAGAATTTATAGAGATTGGATATCTGTTCGTCTCACCGTATACTAAATCGTTAGGTGCCTTCATTTCAACTCCTAAAATCTTTTTCAGTCCAAATAAATGAACGGACTCACATTGTATTGTAGCATTTTTATCTAGACCCCATAATTCTGAACCGTATTGTACGATGGGCTGTATCTGGGTATCGAAAATCTCAATGGAAATATCCACAGAATTATTATTCAATAAAAAGAGTTTCTTCATAATATGTATCAGCACATTCTTTGCTCTGCTTGAAAGATCCCTGCATGCAGCTACAAAATTCAAACGAGTAGAAAAAAGAATTCCAATATATTTATAAGTATTGACAACTGGCATATCAATACCACCTTTCCCTTGCCTCCAAATAACCACCTTTCCTAAAAACAATAATATTACTTTTATCTGGATTAACATTTAACTGCAATTTAGAAGGTGATTTTCTTTTTTTTATTCAATTGTGTCTGTAGACCAATAGCTGTCTCCGAGAGCAAAACTGTATCATCAGCAAGTAATAATATAAAAATTTCTATAAAATCAACTGTGAATCTCGCACCATGTCTTCCTCGGTCTATCACTTCTAAAGCGAATTCATTTATGAATAATGAGAACAAAATAGGACTACAAACATCTCCTTGCTTTACTCCTCTGGTGCAATTAATATACTCAGTAAGTTTGTTACCACACCTAATTCTTATTTTGATAACATTATGCATCTCTTTATACATCTAAAAAGCTTTCCTGTTATGTCATGTTTTGCCAGAATTGGCCATAATAAATTTCTATTGAGAGAATCAAAAGCTTTTTCAAAATCAATAAACGCTACGTAAAGTTTACGATTAAGAGAAAACTGTTTCTGAACAAAATTAATGCCAAAAGAGTAAACATGTAATCAACTGTTGAATATCCTCAATTAAAACCAGCTTGGTGTTCACCTGTTATATTGTTATATTCTACATACTCCTGAATCCTATAATTAATAATTGCACTGAATACTTTACTGCTGATATAAGACAATGAAATGCCTCTATAGTTATTAGTGTTATTTATGTCATCTTTCTTGTAGAGTGGTAAAGTGATTGACTCACACCAATTTTCAGGAAAAATACCCTTATCAAATAAAGCATTAAAGAAAGTTGTCAAAAAAAGTAAAAACTGATCACATGGTGATTTAAAAAATTCTCCAGTTATCCCATCAGGACCTGTAGCTTTTCGACTCTTTAGTTTTTTAGGTGCAATTAAAATTTCTTCTTTAGATACTGGACGATTCATAAACTCGTTTTCCACTTTAGGTAAACTATAATCACTGATGTTATGATCAAAATCTTTATCTAACAAGGCTTTAAAATGTTTAAACCAACAATCTACAGATATGTCATTCCTAGGATGCCTCTTTCTGGACGAACATTTTTTCATACATTCCCAAAATTCTTTTTGCTCTTTAACAGATGCTATCAAATTGTCTAGTAAGCCTTTGTGTGACTGTGTTCCCTTCATTATATTTTTATAATGGTGAGGATGGTGCGTTGATTAGTATAATAATAATAATAATAATAATAATAATAATAATAATAATAATAATAATAATTAGTAGTAGTAGTAGTAGTAGTAGTAGTAGTAGTAGTAGTAGTAGTAGTAGTAGTAGTAGTAGTATTTACCATTGCTATTATTGTTGTGTCTTATCGTTACTGTGTTTGTTGTCACAAGGACAGATTGGAAGACTAGGCAATGCCTAAAATCTTTATCCTTGAGTAATAAAGTTTTTGAATCCTGAATCTTGAATCTTGTTACACTGTTTTCTCTTATCCCACACAGATTTTTGTATTCTTTTCTAGCTCTTAAATACACAGTATTATCATCCTTATCTAAAGTTCTACGAAACCGTCTAAGTAACCTGCGAACTTTTCTCCTTTGACATTTACATTCCTCATCGAACTATCCCTCTTGCTGTTTATTATGTCCCACACTAATCGAATACATTCATTGAACAATTTCAAAGCTTCATTTACATTCACATCAATGAGACCCAAAGCCATTTTCAGTTTATCATTAATTTCTTTCTCTGTCAATTCCTGCCTATGCTGTTCGTTCCACACATTTTTTTTTTCTATCACCTGTATGGTATCACAATCATTACTTTTAACTAGGTTATTATTTGAAAAAGAAATACGACACTCAAGAGGAAAATGATCAGAGTCAGTTCGATCAGCAACACATAATTCACATACATCATAAACAAGTTCATAAAAGTCATTTGACAAAAGAAAATAATCATCGACACTGCTTCCATTTTCGCCTGTATATGTATAGTGACCGAAAGAGAGAGAGAGAGAGAGCGCGCGTGTGAATGCTCGCAGATTTTACAACAATCCCGTCTGTCGTAAAAACTGAACTAGCTTGCTCTGAGTGACAGGCTGTTTAGTGTCAAATAAAAAATTACATAACTAACCAGATGAATAGATTGATAAACAATGGAGAGAGAGAGAGAGAGAGAGAGAGAGAGAGAGAGAGAGAGAGACAGACAGACAGACAGACAGACAGACAGGACAGAGACAGAGCGTTTATCTATCCATTTTCATTTTCACGAAAGTCGGTTTGTGGTTGCGGTTATGGTAATGTATGTTGTTGGTTTTGTTGTTGTTGTTCTTGTTGATTTTTTTAGTAATGAATTCACAATCTTCTTCTTCTTCTGCGTTCGTGGGCTTCAACTCCCACGTTCACTCGTATATACGCGAGTGGGCTTTTTACGTGTATGACCATTTTTACCCCGCCATATAGGCAGCCATACTCCGCTTTCGGGGGTGTGCATGCTGGGTATGTTCATGTTTCCATAACCCACCGATCGCTGACATGGATTACAGGATCTTTAACGTGCGTATTTGATCTTCTGCTTGCGTATACACAAGAAGGGGATTCAGGCACTAGCAGGTCTGCACATATGTTGACCTGGGAGATCGTAAAAATCTCCACCCTTTACCCACCAGGCGCCGTCACCGTGGTTCGAACCCGGGACCCTCAGATCGAAAGTCCAACGGTTTAACCATTCGGCTATGGCGCCCGTCGCACAATCTTATTCATTTATCGACATACATTTTTCATTTCATTGACAGGCTAGCTGAAATACTTCTGGTTTAACAGAGGAACTGTCACCGAGTTGTTCAGTCAAATCAAACACCTCTGACACCGCTGCCGCCTCTTTCCATTGTCTTCCTCCTCCCATCACCTACAACAACCCCCCCCATACCCCTTCCCCCCTATCCATCCCCATCTCTCTCCCCGTCCCCTTCTTCATTCCTCCCTCACCACCACCCCCTCAGCTCTCGGCCACCTCGGGCACCTCCAAGACAAGTCAAGTTAGTTTGACATGGCTGAGAGCCAGCTTATGTAGCGCCGGCACGTTCAAAAGACCGAAACTCCGATAAGAGATCAGGCCTGCAGGCCTAATGATGATCCAGATTATAGGCTAAGTACCGGTGCAAACCGTTGATTGTTTGAAAGCAGCGGTGCCAAGCTGTGTTAGCTATTAGTTCACACCGATCAGTCAGTCAACCGTTAAGCAAATCCAAGTTTAAATTAATGTCATCACAAGTCGACTTTCAACTTTCTTTCATCTTTCTCTGCAGTGTGTGTTAAGATCGACATCGCTGTGCTAGTGGCACATTTTTTTTAGTTTCATTGTGATCTCTTATCTTCCTTTTTATCGATGATCTGGGTGAGTCAAACAACAACAACAACAACAACAACACACACACACACACACACACACACACACACACACACACACACACACACATGTTAAGAATGGCCCTCTTTTCTTCGTAAATGAACAATTTCGTTCACTTTTGTGTGTACGTGT
The DNA here is from genome assembly GCA_011634625.1 of Babylonia areolata. Lineage (NCBI taxonomy): Eukaryota > Metazoa > Mollusca > Gastropoda > Neogastropoda > Buccinidae > Babylonia > Babylonia areolata. The sequence goes on along the minus strand of JAAQRG010123345.1, from coordinate 6,084 downwards.
GTCTTGCCTCCATCTCCACACCACTCATCCCCCTCCCCCGATGCCATCCCTCTCTCAACCCATTCTCAAACACTGCCCCCGCCCCCTCCCCCCCCTCCCCCCCCGCCCCCCTTCAGAACCCCCTATAGAAATATAGAAACCAAGTACTTCACTCAACCTAAAACAACTCCCAACGAACAAACGTGACTTTGATTTAAGAGTGTAGGCGCCAGTATGTCGTTAAACTCCAATCCATCTCAACCCAGACTCGGTCGTCGCTCCTGTTGGCAAGATCTATGTTCTCAGTGACCCTTCAATGACTGGTATGCACTCCCATCTAATGGACAACATGCGTAGGTATTTACTGTTATCTGATCTATTTAGTACTCCCAATGCCTAGAGGGACCAGGCGTAGCGAAATGGATCAATTTTTATATTATACTCGATCGTTGTTGGGTTTTTTTTCTTTTCTGTTTTGCTGGCAAATTGTGTGTTTCTTTTAATGCATTATTTTCATATCATGGATTTACGACTGACGCATTGACAGAAGGTAAGAATATGAAAGGTCGGTTGTTAGGAGGAGTGGGAGCGGGTGGGAGTAGTAGGGTGTGGAGGGTGGTAGAAGATCGAGGGGGTGAGGGTAAAGAAATTTTCTGTCAAGTTAATATTTTACTTGCTCGATTCTACTTTTGCTTACTAAATGCGTATTTATTTTATAATGCATGTCTGTAATGAACTTTTTACGTATATGAGAAGAAGAAGAACAAGAAGATGGGGGTCGCGTGAGGGGGTTGGGGGGGGAGGAGGTTCAGGTCGTTTTAGCTTTTAGAGAGGATTTAAGTGAACTGATTGAGGTAGATGATACTGTGCTTGGCTTACCGTGTGTGTGTGTGTGTGTGTGTGTGTGTTAAACAACATTAAAATGAAATGAAACGAAATAAAACGAATTCGCAATCGCAGTGAGCTACATCACCTAATTTCTATCTCTTATTTTTTTAAATCATAAAATCAGCAATGAAAATTATACTCGTGACCCTGAAAGTGACACACGCGCGCGCGCAAACACACGCACACACTGAGAAAGAGACTGAGAGAAAATATTATTGACAAGGGTGAAAAAAAAAGAGAGAAAAAGGACAGATGGACATACATTTTAACAACAAACTGTCAAAATAGCACGCATGAATGAGAACACATCAAAAGTCACCGTCACTGCATCCGCCTCCAATGAACACATCAACATCTTGACTGTACTTATCCAATAGATATACATCTGACAAATGTGATCGCTGGGGGGAAAGCCAGCAGGCTTAACGCTCCCATCATAACATGTTTATCGGACGACTGATTTTCTCCAATTATTATTGTGATAATGGGAATATAAAACACACACACACGCACGCACAACAAAACAACAACACAAAAAAACAAGAAAGGTAAGGCCTTCATGACTCACTTGTGATACACTTTTTAAAAAATCCAAGCTTTTTATGTATTGAGTATAATGTATTTACTGTTATATTTATATTTTTTGTATTCTCTAAACTTGGCACTTTGATCTGATATTCGACCCAACAAAAGATCTGTCATTATTGTCATTTTTTGTTCAAACAGGAACTTCTTTTGCTAAGCGTGGAAGTTTTATTTATTGCAAACGTTTTGGTGTCGGCAGTAAAACAAGGGAAATTACTCTGCTGGGGAACTTAGTTTGCTTTAAACTGATCTTTCTCATCTTAAACATTACATTTTGAAATTATACTCAATACATAAAAGCTTGCATTTTTTTTTTTAAGTGCATCACAAGTGAGTCTTGAAGGCCTTGCCTCTCTTGTTTCAAAATGTAATGTTTAAGATGAGAAAGATCAGTTTAAAGCAAATTAACTCCACTAGCATTACATAGTAATTTCCCTTTTTTTTCTATCTGAACCAAAACGTTTGCAAAATAAATAAAGCTTCCATGCTTAGCAAAAGAAGTTCCTGTTTGAGCCAAAAATGATAATAATGACTGCTCTAGCTGTTGGGTCGAATATCAGATCAAAGTGCCAAGTTTAGAGAATACAAAAAATATAAATATAACAGTAAATGCAGTTTGCATAAAATTAGGCTTCATTCTTAATTTTTTTGTGCCCATCCCAGAAACGCAATATTGTTTTAAACAAGATGACTGGAAAGAACTGAATTTTTCCTATTTTTATGCCAAATTTGGTGTCAACTCGACAAAGTAGTTGCAGAGAAAATGTCACGTTAAAGTTTACCACAGACACATAGACACACAGACTCTCAGACACAGATAGACAGACAGACACGCTCACACACACACACACACACACACACACACACACACACACACACACAACAAAAACAACAACAACACATAAAAACACAGGGTTCAGGATCACGAGCATGAATATTTTCATTGCTGATTTTATGAGTGGAGAAAAAAGAAAAAGAAAAAAAAGAAAAAAAGAATGACAGAAAATTAGGTGATTTAGCCCACTGTCAGAGTTCGGTGGGTTATGGAAACAAGAACATACTCAGCATGCACACCCCCGAAAACGGAGTATGGCTGCCTACATGGTGGGGGTAAATAAACAAAAACGGTCATACACGTAAAATGTTACATGTTTGTCTGAGTGTGTATGTGTGCGTGCCTGAAATATGATTGAACGACACAGGAAACGAATGATGAGCGCCCAGTTGCAGCCATCGGTCGGCTCTACCCAGGTAGGCAGCCTGTTTACTAAATGACCCCCGTGTTCCTTAGAGCTTGGTCTCCTTCCGAGGATAGGCGCTATATAAGTAATCAATCACTGCCACTGCGAATTCGCTTTGGTAAAGTGTATTCCTGCATAACTTCTCTCTCTTAATGTTGTGTTAAAGTGTATCCCTGCATAACTTCTCTATCTCTTAATATTGTGTTAAAGTGCATTCCTGCATAACATCTTTCTCTTAAGGTTAAAGTGTATTCCTCCATAACATCTTTCTCTTAAGGTTAAAGTGTATTCCTGCATAAAGTCTCTCTCTTAATGTTATATTAAAGTGTATTCCTGCGTAACTTCTCTCTCTTAATGTTGTATTAAAGTGTATTTCTGCATAACCTCTCTCTTAATGTTATGTTAAAGTGTATTCCTGCATTACTTCTCTCTATTAATGTTATGTTAAAGTGTATTCTTGCATAACGTCTCTCTCTTAATGTCATGTGAAAGCGTATTCCAACATAACTGATCTCTCTTAATGTTGTGTGAAAGTGTATTCCTGCATAACATCTCTCTCTTAATGTCATGTTAAAATGTATTCCTGCATAACTTCTCTCTTAAAGTTGTGTTAAAGTGTATTCCTGCATAACTTCTCTCTCTCTTACTGTTGTGTTAAAGTGTATTCCTGCATAACGTCTCCCTCTTAATGTTGTGTGAAAGTGTATTCCTGCAAAACTTCTCTCTCTTAATGCTATGTTAAAGTGTATTCCTGCATAACTTCTCCATCTTAAAGCTGTGTTAAAGTGTATTCTTGCATACCTTCTCTCTCTTAATGCTGTGTTAAAGTGTATTCCTGCATAACGTCTCTCTCTTAATGTTTTGTTAAATTGTATTCCTGCATAACTTCTCTCTCTCTTAATGCTGTGTTAAAGTGTATTCCTGCATAACTTCTCTCTCTCCTAATGCTGTGTTAAAGTGTATTCCTGCATAACTTCTCTCTCTCTTAATGCTGTGTTAAAGTGTATTCCTGCATAACGTCTCTCTCAATGTTTTGTTAAATTGTATTCCTGCATAACGTCTCCCTCTTAATGTTATGTTCAAGTGTATTCCTGCATAACGTCTCCCTCTTAATGTTGTGTGAAAATGTATTCCTGCATAACTGATCTCTCTTGATTTTGTGTTAAAGTGTATTCCTGCATAACTGATCTCTCTTGATGTTGTGTTAAAGTGTATTCCTGCGTAACTTATCTCTCTTAATGTTGTGTTAAAGTGTATTTCTGCATAACTTATCTCTCTTAAATTTGTGTTAGTGTATTCCTGCATAACTTCTCTCCCTTAATGTTATGTTAAAGTGTATTCCTGCATAACTTCTCTCCCTTAATGTTATGTTAAAGTGTATTCCTGCATAACTTCTCTCCCTTAATGTTATGTTAAAGTGTATTCCTGCATAACTTCACCCTCTTAATGTTGTGTTAAAATGTATTCCTGCATAACTGATCTCTCTTAATGTTATGTTAAAGTGTATTCCTGCATAACTTCTCTCCCTTAATGTTATGTTAAAGTGTATTCCTGCATAACTTCACCCTCTTAATGTGTTAAAATGTATTCCTGCATAACTTATCTCTCTTATTGTTATGTTAAAGTGTATTCCTGCATAACTTCTATCTCTCTTAATGTAATAATAATAATAATAATAAAAATAAAAATAAGAATAATAATAACAATACTGTACATTTATATAGCGCTCTTTCTCACTAGAGCTCAGGGCGCTTTACAAGAAAGAAAAATATTACAAGTAACATAAAACATTCATGGCCACTCTTTCTTAAAAAAACAAACCCTCCCCCAGTCACACTCTCCCTTTCCCATTCTACATACACCCAAAGTGAGCTGACATGGGTGGTGTTGGAGAAAAGGAAACAGAGTACTTATAGATAGGTTTTAAAAAGATGAGTCTTTAGTGATGAGCGAAAAGCAGAAATAGAATCAGATGCACAGATATGATAAGGAAGGTTGTTCCAGAAGTGAGGAGCAGCAAAGAAGAACGAACGTTCACTATAGGTTCTTGTACTGACGCGAGGAAATTTCAAAAGGTAACCGTAGGAGGAAGAGCGGAGATTTCTTGTGGGAGTGTAAACACTGATAAGGTCAGAAAGATAAGTAGGTCCTGCTGAGTGGAAAGCAGAACAGCAGAGACACGCAACTTTGTATTTAATTCTCACTTCAATGGGGAGCCAATGTAGAGTGCGGAGGTGAAGAGAAATGTGATCAGTACGTGGGACTCTGAAAGTCAGACGGGCAGCATTGTTTTGAAGTTTTTGACTTCACTGAAGAATATTATGTGGACAGCCTATGAGATGAGAATTACAGTAGTCAGTTCGTGACATAAAATGCATTCCTGCATAACTTCTCTCTTTTGATGTTATGTTAAAGTGTATTCCTGTATAACTTCTCTCTCTTAATGTTATGTTAAAGTGTATTCCTGTATAACTTCTCTTAATGTTATGTTAAAGTGTATTCCTGTATAAATTCTCCCTCTTAATGTTGCGTTAAAGTGAATTCCTGTATAATTTTCCAACATAACCTCTCTCTGTGTATAACTTCTCTCTCTTAATGTGTTAAAGTCAATTCTCTCTCTTAATGTTATGTTAAAGTGTATTCCCGCATAACTTCTCTCTTAATGCTATGTTAAAGTGTATTCCTGTATAACTTAATGTTGTGTTAAAGTATTTTCCTACATAACCTCTCTCTCTGTATAACTTCTCTCTTAATGTTGTGTTAAAGTCAATTCTCTCTCTTAATGTTATGTTAAAGTGTATTCCCGCATAACTTCTCTCTTAATGTTATGTTAAAGTGTATTCCTGTATAACTTCTCCCTCTTAATGTTGTGTTATAGTGAATTCCTGCTCAACTTCTCTCCCTTAATGCTATGTTAAAGTGTATTCCTGCATAACTTCTCTCTCTTAATGTTATGTTAAAGTATATTCCTGCATAACCCCTCTGTCTATCCATTTTAACAATTTAACCCCTCCTTAACCCCTTACTCTCCACGCCCACAGCCATCTCTCTCCCTCTTCGCGACGCCAGAATGCGTCGATATAGCATGGGGTTAAGTTGTATTCGGGTTTAACGTTCATTATAACGTATAAATTTTTTGTGTGTGTAAGTCAAGTCAACATTTCTATTTCAAGATGGTAATTGAACAACTGCTTTTTTTTTCATCAAGCCATCTAGATGATAGAAAATAAACAAAACAAAAATAAATATAGATAATAAAGAAATGAAAAAGAAAAGAGGAGAAACATAGAAGAAAATGAAGAAGAAAATGATGAAGAAGAAGAAAATGATGAAAGAAAATGATGAAGAAGAAGAAAATGATGAAGAAGAAAAAGAAGAAAAAGAAGAAGAA
>JAAQRG010123343.1:0-11449 GCA_011634625.1 Babylonia areolata | reverse complement strand
TGAATGAAGATTTTATCCAAACGTTTATCAGTCAGTTTCTGTGAATGAAGATTTTATCTGAATGTTTATCAGTCAGTTTCTGTGAATGAAGATTTTCTCTGAATGTTTATCAGTCGGTATCTGTGAATGAAGATTTTATCTGAATGTTTATCAGTCAGTTTCTGTGAATGAAGATTTTACCTGAATGTTTATCAGTCAGTTTCTGTGAATGAAGATTTTACCTGAATGTTTATCAGTCAGTTTCTGTGAATGAAGATTTTACCTGAATGTTTATCAGTCAGTTTCCAGGAATGAAGATTTTCTCCAAATGCCTAACAGTCAGATTCTAGGAATAAAAAGTTTCTCCGCAGAATGCTCACCTGGACCCAATTCAGTCAGAAATCCTCCATCGCTGACATCAATGGCGCCTCCGTCATCCACCGTCACGTCCACAGCTGTGACTGACAGGTCCTTGCCCCGGATAGCTCCGCCCCCTTCCACCGTCAGCCAGCTGAACTTCAGGTTGTACGTGAAGTGGGGAGCAAAGGGAGCCGAGGCGTTGATGACCGAGCGAGCCTTGACGACGGTGGTTCCGTTGATGATGTAGGTGAGAGGGGGGTCGGAGCCGGTGGAGCCAGTGGGAAACAGTCGCAGCTGTCCGCCGGCGATGAGCGTCAGGTTGTGGACGTGGTCCAGTACACCCTCCACCTGTTGGCATGATGCGCGTATGTACACGCAGAAACATATACACACACATGCATACGCACAAAAGGCATGCGCACCGTGCACACACACACACATAGTATATGCATGTACACACACACACACACACACACACACACATGCGCGCGCCTTTCCATTATAAAATATATATACTGCTGAAGAACTGACAGACTTCCAGAAACTGCTTAGGAACAAAGTACGCAAGCAACAATCCAACACAGCGATGTCAACAATGAACATCCAGTGTCTACAGTGGATGGACAGAACATTAAAGACACACATCAACCATTCTCAGAAAACGACACCCACTGAACACACAATCATCTCACCTGTACAAACACCTGGTCAATGTCAGTGTCTGGCGCCAGACCCAGGTAGGCGGTGGGGTAAATGTAGGTGCTGAACGGTGTGTCAATGTACCTGCGCTTCACATCCATCACCTGGCGCGGGCCCACGTGCAGCACACCTGAGCGATCGCCGATCATGTGCAGGAAGTGAAGGAACACTCCGGCGCCGGCATCCTGCGGCAGAATCACCAGGTGAGCATTGCCGTAAATCTGCAGCTCGTCAAAGGTGGTGGAGCGGTTCTGGCCGTCCAGGTATTTCTGATCCGTGTCCCGCTCCAGGATCCAGGCCTTGAAGAAGTCGTCAGACAGGTCGGAGAAGTCGCGCACCTTGCTCACCGCCTTGCTGCGCAGAAAATTGTTCTCCACCATCAAGGTCTTGTGGACCTCTCCCTCATGGAACAGGAAGATGGGTCCGGGGCCACCAGGCTCCGCTGAGGTCCGGTCCACATCTGCGAACCCCCCATGGGCCTGGAACGTTCCATGGTAAGTCTCGTTCCGCCAAAACTTGACAGCTATCCTGCCTCCAGACCCCCCACCTCCCATGCCTCCTGGAAACTGGTCACCGCCGTTGGCGGTGATGTTGCCGAAGCCTTTGATATGGTTGACGATGAGGTGCACAGTGCCCCCTGAGCCCCCCCCACCAGAGGCCCCAACCGCGGGGGCTCCATCAGCCCGGATCTCCCCATCCAGCCACAGAGTTCCATCCACACGGATCAACAGCAGACCCCCGCCGTTACCCCCCGCGTCCAACCCCCCTCCTGCACTGCCGATGTCGTCAGGGTGAAAGAAGTCTCCGTAAGGGATTCCAGTGGTGGGGGTTCCAGCCCCAAAACCGCTGCTGCCTCCATAGCCTCCTCCCGAGGATCCCTGAGAACTGCTGCCTCCCAGGCCCACGTTGATGGAGTGAGTCCGCGCTGTGTGGGGGGAGTAGCCCAGGGTGTCGGCGTGCAGGCTCCCTCCGTCATCCACAGACAGCCAGCGGACGTGCAGGGTGAGGTTGGTGGCCCACAGGTTGCCCCCTCCCTCGATCAGCATGTCCGGCACCTCCATCACCACCCCCGTGTCCGCGCTGAAGTCCCTGCGCACCGCCTGCAGGGTGGAACGGTCCTGCACTCTCACCGAGTTGTTGAAGTGGGCGGAGTTAGGCAGCCTGCCGGAGGTGTGGCCTCCCAGTTTGATGGACAGGAGTCCGGCGTGTCGCAGGGTGAGGTTGTGCACATGGTCCAGCTCTCCGGCCAGCCAGATGGACACGCCGTGCACGATGGTCACTGGGGCCAGGCCCAGGTAGGCTCCTGTCACACACACACACACACACACACACACACAACCATGCATGTCCATGCACACACACACACACACACACACACAAAACCATGCATGTCCATGCACACGCACACACACACACAGTGACACACACACATACAAAATTAAAATCACATATATACATTATCAATTAAAATCACATGCACACACACACACAGTGACACACACACACACACAAAATTAAAATCACATATATACATCATCAATTAAAATCTCACACACACACACACACACACACACACACACACACTGCCACACAACAGTTTATATCCTCCACAACTGAACTTTTATCATGACATTTAGACCAACAATATTTTTTTTTTTTTTAAAGTGTGGGACTGAGAGACAGGGGCACAGGGGCAGGATGTTGGACAGTGGATGCCTGTCAACAATCCAACAGACACTGACACACAGAGAGAAGGAGAAACTGGATGCCTGTCAACAATCCAACAGACACTGACACACAGAGAGAAGGAGAAACTGGATGCCTGTCAACAATCCAACACACACTGACACACAGTGAGGAGAAACTGGATGCCTGTCAACAATCCAACAGACACTGACACACAGTGAGAAGGAGAAACTGGATGCCTGTCAACAATCCAACAGACACCGACACACAGTGAGAAGGAGAAACTGGATGCCTGTCAACAATCCAACACACACTGACACACAGTGAGAAGGAGAAACTGGATGCCTGTCAACAATCCAACAGACACTGACACAGAGAGAGAAGGAGAAACTGGATGCCTGTCAACAATCCAACAGACACTAACACACAGTGAGAAGGAGAAACTGGATGCCTGTCAACAGTCCAACACACACTGACACACAGTGAGAAGGAGAAACTGGATGCCTGTCAACAATCCAACAGACACTGACACACAGAGAGAGGAGAAACTGGATGCCTGTCAACAATCCAACAGACACTGACACACAGAGAGAGGAGAAACTGGATGCCTGTCAACAATCCAACAGACACTGACACACAGTGAGGAGAAACTGGATGCCTGTCAACAATCCAACACACTGACACACAGTGAGAAGGAGAAACTGGATGCCTGTCAACAATCCAACACACTGACACACAGTGAGAAGGAGAAACTGGATGCCTGTCAACAATCCAACAGACATCGACACACAGTGAGAAGGAGAAACTGGATGCCTGTCAACAATCCAACAGACACTGACACACAGTGAGAAGGAGAAACTGGATGCCTGTCAACAATCCAACACACACTGACACACAGAGAGGAGAAACTGGATGCCTGTCAACAATCCAACAGACACTGACACACAGTGAGAAGGAGAAACTGGATGCCTGTCAACAATCCAACAGACACTGACACACAGTGAGAAGGAGAAACTGGATGCCTGTCAACAATCCAACACACACTGACACACAGTGAGAAGGAGAAACTGGATGCCTGTCAACAATCCAACAGACACTGACACACAGTGAGAAGGAGAAACTGGATGCCTGTCAACAATCCAACAGACACTGACACAGAGAAGGAGAAACTGAGATGCCTGTCAACATCCAACAGACACTGACACACACAGAGAAGGAGAAACTGATGCCTGTCAACAGTCCAACAGACACTGACACACAGAGAGAAGGAGAAACTGAGTTCACAACAATCCAACAGACACTGACACACAGTGAGGAGAAACTGGAAGCCTGTCAACAATCCAACACACACTGACACACAGAGGAGAAACTGGATGCCTGTCAACAATCCAACAGACATCGACACACAGTGAGAAGGAGAAATCCGGATGCCTGTCAACAATCCAACAGACACTGACACACAGTGAGAAGGAGAAACTGGATGCCTGTCAACAATCCAACAGACACTGACACAGTGAGAAGGAGAAACTGATGCCTGTCAACAATCCAACAGACACTGACACACACAGAGAAGGAGAAACTGGATGCCTGTCAACAATCCAACAGACACTGACACACAGAGAGAGAAGGAGAAACTGGATGCCTGTCAACAATCCAACAGACACTGACACACAGAGAGAGAAGGAGAAACTGGATACCTGTCAACAATCCAACAGACACTGACACACAGAGAGAGAAGGAGAAACTGGATGCCTGTCAACAATCCAACAGACACTGACACACAGTGAGAAGGAGAAACTGGATGCCTGTCAACAATCCAACACACACTGACACACAGTGAGGAGAAACTGGATACCTGGCAACAATCCAACAGACACTGACACAGAGTGAGAAGGAGAAACTGGATGCCTGTCAACAATCCAACAGACACTGACACACAGAGAGAGAAGGAGAAACTGGATGCCTGTCAACAATCCAACAGACACTGACACACAGAGAGAGAAGGAGAAACTGGATACCTGTCAACAATCCAACAGACACTGACACACAGAGAGAGAAGGAGAAACTGGATGCCTGTCAACAATCCAACAGACACTGACACACAGTGAGAAGGAGAAACTGGATGCCTGTCAACAATCCAACACACACTGACACACAGAGAGAAGGAGAAACTGGATGCCTGTCAACAATCCAACAGACACTGACACAGTGAGGGAGAAACTGGATGCCTGTCAACAATCCAACAGACACTGACACACAGTGAGAAGGAGAAAACTAGATGCCTGTCACCAGTCCAACAGTGACACACAGAGAGAGAAGGAGAAACTGATGCCTGTCAACAGTCCAACAGACACTGACACACAGAGAGAAGGAGAAACTGGATGCCTGTCAACAATCCAACAGACACTGACAATAATGTGAGAAGGAGAAACTGATGCCTGTCAACAATCCAACAGACACTGACACACAGTGAGAAGGAGAAACTGGATGCCTGTCAACAATCCAACAGACACTGACACACACAGAGAGAAGGAGAAACTGGATGCCTGTCAACAATCCAACACACACTGACACACAGTGAGAGAAGGAGAAACTGGATGCCTGTCAACAATCCAACAGACACTGACACACAGTGAGGAGAAACTGGATGCCTGTCAACAATCCAACACACACTGACACACAGAGAGAAGGAGAAATGAGGGGTTTGATAGGAGATCTTACACAAGATGACACAATACACAGAAAGAAATGTCAAATCAACACTGACATAACATAGTGAGAGAGGGGGTAAGAGCTGTATAGTTTTTTTTTTTTAAATGAATAGAGGCTAAAAAATTTTTTTTTTAAATTCATCAGTAATACACTGATTTAGCAATTCTTTAAAAAGAATGTGAAGACATCTGTCACATATTTTATTATGTCTGTACTGTCTTGAGAAATGTTGATTTATTTACTTATTTATTTATGTATTTATTAAGATGTTTTACAAAAGCGCATATTTTTGAAGCTCTATGCATTTTATATTATCATGTCATTGCCAACATTGTCTGTTGCATGTTTCCATGACACTTTTCATTTCTCTTTTCCTGTCCATTTGCAGGTAACCCTGTATAACGACCACAGCAGAAAGATGTTGATGAATGAATGAAAGATTTGTGGAATGGATGGGTGAGAGATGGGGAATTAAAAAATTGTTGAAAAAAAAAACCCACATAGTGAGGGAGCAAATGAGGACTGCAGAGGGTGGGGGGGGGGGGGAGACAGAGGGAAAGGGAAGAAAGAGAAAGGATTGATAATGTGGGGAAAAAATAAAAATAAAGAGAAAGGATTGATAATGTGGGGAAAAATGAAAATAAACAGAAAGGATTGATAATGTGGGAAAAAATAAAGGTAAAGAGAAAGGATTGATAATGTGGGAAAAAATAAAAGTAAAGAGAAAGGATTGATAATGTGGGAAAAAATAAAAGTAAAGAGAAAGGATTGATAATGTGGGAAAAAATAAAAGTAAAGAGAAAGGATTGATAATGTGGGAAAAATAAAAGTAAAGAGAAAGGATTTATAATGTGGGAAAAAATAAAAAAAAGAGAAAGGATTGATAATGTGGGAAAAATGAAAGTAAAGAGAAAGGATTGATAATGTGGGAAAAATGAAAGTAAAGAGAAAGGATTGATAATGTGGGAAAAATGAAAGTAAAACAGTGAGTGACAGAAGGAAGAAGTGAAGTCAAGTCAGAGTGCCACACACAGGCATGATGTCTGAACTACACATCAAAAAGACACATAATTACAGCAACAACTGACCATTGAAATTTTCACACTTTAACAATGTCCTTTCCAAAATGTGTGATTTCAACAATAATCAAATAATATAACAAATCAAGTAGATGGTGACATGATCTCACCGGTCTGATTAAATGTTCAATCGCTACTATAGCTGAGTGAATAGCTTCGTGCCTTTGATTTTCAATCCGAGATTCTTTAGGGTTTGAATCCAAGTACAGGTGCCTGTTAAAAGGTTAGAGGTGTAAATAAACTGAACTTTTTCCGTCTCCAAGGTCAACACACGTGCAGACCTGCCAGTGCCTTCAGCTCCTTCATCAGTGTATACATGCAGAAGATGAAATACACACGTTGAAGATCCTGTCATCCATGTGAACTTTTGGTGGGTCAAGGACAATGGGACAAACCCAGCATGCACACTCCCGGAAACAGAGTACGGCTGCCACAGTGGTGGAGAAAAACAACGATACACACAAAGCCCACCAGTACATACACACCAATAAATGTGGGAGGTGCAGCACACTGACGGACCACAAGAGATCAAAAGCGCTGTGTCTTCAACCTTCAACTGTTTCGGGAGACCCGAGTGTTAACAATGATCCAAATCACAAAGTGCTCACCTGAATACACCTGCACATTGAAGGGCAGGTCAATCTCTGGTCGCTCCAGATCCATCACCTGCTGGTTGCCCAGGTGGACGGTCCCTGTACGGTCACCAATCATGTGACGGAAGTAGATGTCTGTCGGCGTTGGGAAAGGCTCCACCAGGATGGCCAAATGGGCACTGCCGTAGATCTGCAGCTCATCAAAATTGTAGTTGAAGCTGCCACCAGCAAAGAAATGCCTTCCGGACTGAGGCAGGATCCATGTGCGACAACTGTCACCAGTCAGGTCGTTGTAGTCGTCAATGATGTGCTCTTCTGTGGGCGGCTGCAGTCCATTGTTGTCGATGATGAGCGTCTGGTGATCCTCCAGCATGTGGTAGATGAAGACCGTGCCGGCCCCCCCGTTCTGTGCCCCCCTGCCCTCTCCGGCCTCTCCCCCATACGCCGTGTAGCGAAAGCTGCTGAACGTCTCGTTCTGCCGGAAGTACAGAGCCACACGACCCCCTGCTCCACCACCGCCAGGGTCAGAGGTCAGACTGGAGCCGGCGCCGCCATTGGCCGATATCCGCCCATACCCTTTGATCAGTTCACAGTACATCCAGATGCTTCCTCCGCTGCCGCCGCCCCCTCCAGACTGACGGGAAGGAGCAGAGCCGTGTGCGCTCACCTCCCCATCAATGTAGATGACGCCGGTGACATTCATCCAGATCATGCCTCCACCCACACCGCCCGCCGCCCCGCCCACTCCCCGCCCCCCTGAACTGCCAAACTGGGCCGGCTCAAAGAGGTCACCATAGGCAAACCCAGCCCCCGTGTCAAGGTCAAGGGCACCATGACCTCCTGTCCCTCCATGCCCAGCCCCGGACCCTGAGGAGGAGCCTAGCGAGGGCATGCCGGGGTTGACCTGGCCATGCAGTGATGCCGCCCCATGAGTGGCGTTGCTGTGCTCTGGGCGGTACCCCAACCCGTCAGCCATGATGCGGCCCCCGGCATCCACTGTGATGTTGACGGCCGTCACGGTCATCTTGGTTCCATGCAGCTTCCCTCCCCCCTCCACCACCAGAGCGTCCAAGGTGAAGGTGATGCCCGGCTCCGAGATGGGGTCCGTCGTGGCGTTCAGCCGGCCCTCATCCTGGATTCGAACCACGCTGAAGCTGTACTGACTCTCCGGCTCCTTGGCGGTTCTCCCACCGTGCTTCAGCCACAGGAAGCCGCCGTGGTGAAGGGTCAGGTTGACGATGTTGGCCAGCACACCTGCCAGGTGGATTTCAACGCCGTGCACGAAGGTTGTAGGGGCCAGACCCAGGTAACCGCCTCTGTAGACATGGCAGTTGAAGGGTAGGTCGATCTCTTCACGTGACAGATCCAGCGTCTGCCTGTCTGCCACATGCACGGTGCCGGTTCTGTCGCCAATCATGTACTTGAAGAAGAGGACGACATCAGCGCTGTTGTTGAGGTGGTGGGTGAAGCTGAAGGTGGTCAGCTCGTCACTGGGGATGTGCAGCACCTGCTGCTCCAAGGGAGGCATGACGGCCAGGTGGCCATTGCCATAGATCTGCAGCTCCTCGAACTCAAACCTGACCATCACATCAACACAGCTCGTGATACACTGGTCAATACAGTGGTCACGACAGTGGTAAATGTGGGATATGACAGTGTGATAAATGCGGGATAGGTCATGACAGTGTGATAAATGCAGGATAGGTCATGACAGTGTGATAAATGCGGGATACGTCATAACAGTGTGATAAATGCGGGATAGGAAATATTGAAACAGGTCATGACATACTGGTAAATACAGGATACAGACATCAAAACAGGTCATGACACATTCGTCACTCACACAACAGTATGTCAATACAATACAATACAATACAGCACAGCACAGCACAGCACAATACAACACAATACAACACAACACAATACAATATAATACTATACAGTTTTATCTATCCAATGGAAATTATGTGTGTATCTAAAGGTTCATCACTCACACATCAGTCTGTCAACAAAATGCAATGCAGCACAGCACAGTACAGCACAGCATAATGCAATGCAATAAACTACAACCAATGTATAGTTATCAAATGAAAATCATGTATGCATCTAAAGGTTCATCACTCACACAAGTCTGTCAATACAATACAATACAATACAATACAATACAATACAGCACAGCACAATACATTACAAACCGTTTCTATTTATCCAATAGAAATCATGTGTGCATCTAAAGGTTCGTCACTCACTCAACAGTTTGTCAATACAATACAGCACAGCACAGCACAGCACAGCACAGCACAGCACAGCACAATACAACACAGCACAACACAATTCAATACAATACAATACAGCACAACACAACACAGCACAATACAATTCAATACAATACAATACAACACAGCACAACACAGCACAATACAATTCAATACAATACAATACAATACAATACAATACAATACAATACAATACAGCACAGCACAACACAACCATTTTTATTTAACCAATGGAAATTATGTGTGCATCTAAAGGTTTGTCACTTACACAACAGTCTGTCAATACAACACAGAACAGCACAGCACAGCACAATTCAATACAGCACTGCACAGCACAGCACAGCACAGCACAGCACAATACAATACATACAAACCGCTTTTATTTATCCAATGGAAATCATATCTGCATCTAAAGGTTCGTCACTCACTCAACAGTTTGTCAATACAATACAGCACAGCACAGCACAGCACAACACAGCACAGCACAATACAATACATACAAACCGCTTTTATTTATCCAATGGAAATCATATCTGCATCTAAAGGTTCGTCACTCACTCAACAGTTTGTCAATACAATACAGCACAGCACAGCACAGCACAACACAGCACAGCACAATACAATACATACAAACCGCTTTTATTTATCCAATGGAAATCATATCTGCATCTAAAGGTTCGTCACTCACTCAACAGTTTGTCAATACAATACAGCACAGCACAGCACAACACAGCACAGCACAATACAATTCAATTCAATACAACACAGCACAGCACAGCGCAATACAATACAATACAAACCATTTTTATTTATCCAATGGAAAGTATTTGTGCATCTAAAGGTTCATCACTCACACAACAGTCTGTCAATACAGCACAGCACAGCACAATACAATACCAGTACAATACAATACAAAACCACAGCAGACTACCTGAATCCAGAGCTGGAGAATGGGTGGAGCCCCGACACGGGCAGGATCCACGCTCGACCCTCGTTCTGCAGCATGTTGTCCCACGTGATGTACTTCTCGCGGGGCTCTGCCACCCCATCGTTATCGATGATCAGGGTGCGATGAGCGTGGACCCTGTGGTAGATGAAGACAGTCCCCGGCCCCCCACTGCCCCCTGGTTCCTTACACCCCCGACAGCGGCTGGACCCCCCCGCCCCTCCCGCCGCCAGGTAGCGGAACTCGCTGAACGTTTTGTTGTCGTGGAAGTACAGCGCGATTCGTCCTCCGCTGCCGCCGCCTGCTCCAGGTGCGGAGTCCGTTCCGTTGGCTCCCCGCCCACCTCGGGCCAGCAGGGTACCGTAGCCGGTCAGGGTGTTGCAGTGGACCCACAGGCTGCCCCCGCTGCCCCCTCCCCCCACCTGCCCCCCCTTCACCAGGCCATCCAGTCCAATGGCCGTCACCAGGCCATCAAGGAGGAAGGTGTCCGTGACGTTGATCCAGATGCGACCTCCCCCGGCCCCTCCCCCCGGCCCTCCCCCCGCGCTGCCGAACAGTTGGGGTTCGTAGAGGTCACCGTACGGAAAGCCCACCTGTACCCCTTCTGCACACAGGGCACACCCACACATAGGTCATCAGCTGCTGGTGGTGGTGGTGTTGGTGGTGGTGGTGGTGATGGTGGTGGTGGTGGTGGTGATGGTGGTGATGGTGGTGGTGATGGTGTTGTTGGTGGTGGTGGTGGTGATGGTGGTGGGTGGTGGTGGTGGTGGTGGTGGTTGTGGTGGTGGTGGTGGTGATGGTGGTGGGTGGTGGTGGTGGTGGTGATGGTGGTGGTGGTGGTGGTGATGGTGGTGGTGGTGATGGTGATGGTTGTGGTGGTTGTGGTGATGGTGGTGGTGATGGTGGTGATGGTGGTGGTGATGGTGGAGGTGGTGTTGTGTCATATCTTTTTTTCTTCTTTTTTTTTTTAATGAATATGTATGGGGGATAGATGTACGATAGTGTGTGTGTGTGTGTGGGTGTGTGTTTGTGCAAGTGCGAGTGCGAGTGTGCGTGCGTGCATGTATGTGAGTGATTGGGAGAAGAAGAGGTATATCTGCATATGTAAACAAGTGCATG
>JAAQRG010123340.1:0-11423 GCA_011634625.1 Babylonia areolata | reverse complement strand
GGCATGTAAGGGGGGCAATCGAAAAAACTCAATCCGTTGTTTCAACCCTGGTTTGCTCCCTTTAATTGAAAAGCCGGGAAATCCAGATCCCAGAAAACGCACAAGCGCGCGCACCCACACATCAATGTCTATATCCCACGAAACGACATTGTAATTAATATTAGAAGAAAAGAAAAAATAAATAAAACGAAGAAGGCATGCTGAAGTGTTAAAACAAAACAGAGAAAGTGAGTGAGTGAATGAGTGAGAGACGGAGAGAGAGAGACAGAGAGAGACAGACAGAGAGAGAGAGAGAGAGAGCCGAACTAATTAGACAGACGCAGGTAAGCGGACAGACAGACTTAGGACAGACTGATAAACGGTGTTCTATGATCTGCGAGCCACTGTCCGAGAACACACACACACACACACATACAGTGTACACACACACACACACACACATACACGCACACACACTGACACACACACAAACACACACGCACGCCGTCAGCGTACGAGCGCACGCACACACACTAACTGGCTTACTTACTGGCTCACATTCGTGATCAGTGACCACGTGTGTGTCGGTGTGTGTGTGTGTGTGTGTGCGCTTGTGTGTGTGAGAGAGAGAGTGTGTGTGTGTGGCCACGGCAGTGTGTTCTTGTGTGTGTGTGTGTGTGTGTAAAACAGCTGTCGCTTGCTGTGCATCATTTACTGGAGTCCCCTTTGAAGGAAAAAAAAAAGATTCATTTCGGGGTTTAGCCGCGCGTTATTAATCAGCATGCACAAACCCATTTCTTCTTCACACCACTGAAAATAACGGCTCCTCTTGACCCAGTTTCAACCTGCTCTCTAATTTTTTGCCCCGGTGTCGATGTCCTAAAATACAGGCCTATTTATAACTCCGGGAAGCCCACATAAAAGTCAGTGTCCAGTACTTGCTTACAGCGGACTGGCCATTTGCAGTCACGTGACCCTTTCAGCCACATTTGAAGTTGACAAATCAAACCTTGTGCGCCGTTTCCATTATGATTGGGGATTTTTCCTCGTTGTTTGTCAGCATCCAGTGTTCCTACCTTAGATCTTTTAAAACATTGAAAGTAAGTCATCCGTTTACGGTTTTTTTCTGTTTTGGGGGGTTATTATTATTATTATATTTTTTAAATTATTAAATGTTGAAATCTGGGCTACAACTCGTTATCAGTTTCTGTGTACTGACCGGGTACAGTGAGCAAATGGCGTGTCCTTTAATTTAAATTATTGAACACAAGGTGCTGGGAAAGCGATAAACATCGACCACTTGTGCCCACAGGTCTCAAAACGAGCAACAGCACTCCTACGTTCATGAAATTTTTTTTTTTTTAAATTAAAGAAAAACAACAAAAACCTCAGATCATGTTACGGTAAAGGTACACCCGGCCCGGGTGAAATGGACCAACAATCCAGTTACTGCAACCAGTTTAACTTTAATCCATAAAAATGAATCACTTCAAGCGCACGAGACTCTTCAGTCACACAATGGATAACACTGATTGGGTCACTGTTTGGGAGGAGTGTGTGTTGGTTTTCAGTGGGTCTGGATTATGTCGTTCCCGTCACAAGCAGGTGTGTCGCGCGTGGATCACTGAACGCTTTGACACTGAAATCTGTGAAACAGACTGACACAAACCTCTTTGGATAACATTGAATATGTCTGGATCTGGAATTCTGCCTTCACAAGGAACCGGTAAGTAATTTAAAAAAAAAAATCTTTACCTTACTTTGCCTTAAAAAAAATCTACTGTTTGTAAATCGATTCAGGGGCTTTTGCATGAGCAGAGTTGGAATGTAATAATAATACTATCGTCTTTATTTTTTTTTAACACTTCTAATGTCTTTGTCGATTCAGTGGCTTTTTCATGAGCAATGTTGGAGTCTAGTATGTGTGTGTGTGTGTGTGTGCGTGCGTGTGTGCATGTTCCCTCCATCTGTATTGTTGTACCGTTTGTCCATAATGCTGATGCTGTGTTGTTTATATAATTTAACAGTAGTAATAATAATAATAACAACAGGTCTTTAGGAGTGCAGTACCAGGCTCACAGCACATTAACCTGTAACTTTGGAATGTATAAAATAAAAACAAGGCTGGAAAATACGGTATATCTCGCACAATTATCTGTTCATCAAGTTTTAATTATCATTTCACTCCAGCTGGAACCAGGACTAAGTACTATAAAATGATTTAATACCCAGAACAAAAATTTAACACGTGTCACATAGAAGTTAAGAAAACACATTTTAACCTCAAAAGAGTATCTAGATAGCATTTGCAAATATAAACTTATGGCTGACACAGCTTTTTTGCCTCCTTTGATCACATTACAAAAATTAAAAACTGATTTTGCAAAGAAAAAAAAATTCAGGCACACACCATTTTCACTTATGATCATACTTGGGACATTCCACAATAAAATGGAACTCATCCCCAATCACATACATGTCTACAACCATAACTCTCATGGTATGCTATTACGTCTTCCCGTTTCTTTTTCCAACTTATGATTTCTACTTCAAAATTTGAAGAAACTAACAACGTAATTATCATGCACTGGACATGTACTTTTTGCAACCAAAATCACTTGAAATTTCTATAGCACAAACATTTATTACTCACTTCTAATTCATTCATGTTTTCATAAAATTTGAAAATTGTCTTTCAACGCTATGTTGACACTCTTGCAGAAGATTCCCTAAGAGTAAGGAGGATTGAGTATCCTAAACATTGTCATACCCTGTATCCATTTATTTTTTTTTTCTATTATTCATCCACTCTGAAGAATAAATACAATTTTTATATAAAATAATATCAAGTATATTTTTTCCAGAATATTTTTCAGTTTATAACAGTTAGTCCAAAATTGAACCAATCTCATTTTCACTAATTGAATAAATAGCTTCTCCATAAATCATTTGGGTCATTGCAATTTGTGTTCCTATTTAGCTTTGAAAAACAATTTCAAATTTTTCAGTTCTAATTTTTCAACTTGCAGTTGTACATGTAAAGAGCAATATGTGCAGGTTATTTCTTGATTTCTGGCAAACAGCTTTTTTTTTTTAGTTTGTTCATATATCTTTTTTTTTTTTTCTTTTATGAAAAGAAAAAAAAAAGCTTTATGAGAATAGAAAAGCCATCTTTGCTGAACTCTGGATCTAGATATTTCGAAGAATCTACATCCAAAACATGCAATGTATCACCAACTTATGAACAGGCTTTTTCTTTTCTTCTTTTTTTATGGATCGAATAGCATCAGTTTAGTTTTCTTGACATCAATCTCTAGTTTCCATTTTAAATGATATTTATGAAGGTCTGCTATAATAATTTAATCAAAGAAAGTTTCAATTTTGTCAACAGCATACATAGCAATCACATGTAAATAAGTCTGAAATGTTAACATTTAATAAAAGACAGATGGGCTCATACTCTTGTCAAATACAACTCTAAAAATATTTTCTCCTTGTATACCCTTACAAATGCTGATGAAATAAAATTTCTTGACCATTTAAAACGTACAGCATTACATAATTTTAATTATATCATAAAATTGTCCATTATGACATGCAAAATTTTCCCATTCATGTCTTCATGAAAAAGTATGCTATAACCCACTTCTTGTAACTGAATCAAAGGCTGGTTTTTTGTTGTTTTTTTTGGGGGGTGGGGGGGGGGGTCATCAACAAAAGCATAATAAAGTTTCTTCTTTGTCATGAAAAAAAAAAAAATCAGTTTGAACAAATATTTGATCTAATGTAGAATGGGATTCTCTAAAGCCTGTTTAAGCCCTAGAAAGTAAATCTTTGTTTTCATTAATCATTAACATATCAGTCAGCATAGCACTGGGCACTGAAGTGAATAGTTTTCCAAGACAGCTGAGCAAAGTTATTCTATAATTATCAGTGAAGTGTATCACACTTGCCTACATAGTGGTGATACCAAGCTATTTTTCATCCTTAAATAATTTGAAATGTATGTTAGCAAATGGATGCTGATAACGATATATATTAAGAATCACATCTTTTCAGTTGTTTTTTTTTGTTCGTTTCTTTTGCCTTTCTTAGTCTTCTGATGCTTCAAGCAATTTTGTCTTCAGTAACTGGCGCATTTAAACTATCACCAATATACTCAATATTATGTCTTGTACAGTTGTAATGCTTGCAATCAACATTGAGGTTGCTGAAAATGTTAAACATAGCTTGAAAATTAATGGGACAAGATGCTTTCCTTTTCTTTTTAATGCACACGACAGACTATAACTTGTATAAGTAAAAACCAAAGTAGCACACATGCGTACCACTATCAACTTGATCTTCCACTGCAACCTAATAACAGAACAAACTAATGGCGACATGAATAATTAAACAAAGGTTTACAAGGAGAAATGAATAAAATTAAATGTTGACATTTTCAAAAAACAATGACCCCAACAAAATCAACTCTATTCAAATCACCACTCAAGCAGTTGTCTTGTGAAAGAGACTTTCAGGACATGTGATGTGTGCTGTGAAGAGGTGATGGGAGGATAAGAGAGAACAAGATATGGGGAGAGGAGAGATTCTAAGCAGTCCACAAAAATGCAAGTTACCATTTAAAATCATTGACGAGACAAACCACTGGGTTTCTTTTACATAAAAATAAACTTTAAAAAAAATGCAGCTGTTCATCTGATGCCACCAACACTAAATTTAAAAAAAAAAAAAAAAAGTTCTACTGGCGAGGTGTAGCATTCTGTCAGTTTTGATTGTGTGCGCTATGCTTTGTGTATATGCATCAAAGATCTCAGGAACCAAGAGATGCAGGGAAAGAAACATGAATGAGGTCAATCTTCTTTGTGCCATTGGAATGTTTTTACAAAAAGTTTTAAAGTGTTACTCCTGTGCTAGCTTATTGCATATAGCCTTTGCTGTCCTACCATCATTTTCTGGTTAACTGTGTGTGGATGGGGAGGTGGGGTGCATGCTTATAACTTAGTGAAACGAGTTTGCACTTGTCTGTAGTGAAAAATATGCATGTAGCTAACACCCAAAAATGCATCATTACGACTGGTTCCTAGTGTCTTCCAAGCCCACTCAAATCTTGATCTGATGGCTGTAGGCAAGAGTGGACATATCTGCTGGGGCGTAAATAGGTGTCAAATATCAGACCAATAAAGGGTTGAGAACATCCCATCATTTCATTTCTAAGAGAACAAGTCCCATTTTTCATCTGAGAGGACGTCCAATGTTTCTTTGATAGCTAGGACACTGTGTGTGACAATTTTAGTTGACCAGTTGATTCTACCCAAAATACCAGTTCATCCGATTAATCAGGATTTAAAATCATTCATGCTGGTGCTGTTCAGGAAAAGGTCTGCTGCTGCTTTTCTGACCCAAACAGATCTGGCCATTCCATGACCATTTTTCAAACCCTATCTTCCCAAAGAAAACTGGTTTCCTAGGATCAAAATCCCTAACTTTTTTTTCTGGAACAAGGACTAGATGCCATGACATTAACTTTTCAAGTCCAACAGTTTCAAGCAGGAAACCACTGTCACTGTGACAATGTCAGTGTTGGGAAACTTTCAGTTCATTGTCATAAGCCTTCAAGTTCCAAACAGGAAAAGAATGTAAGGAAATGATAGAAGAAAAAAAAAGTTTCCAATTTTTCCATCAGCTTTTAACACAAATTGACATTGTCCAGAGAAGTAGGGAAGATGAACAGGAGGAGTTTGTAATATACTCCGTGATACATATACTTATGTCAAACTGATGCAAACTATGCCTATCGGTTTGCTCCGCTTGGCCAAATTTCGTGCGGCTAACAGTGAAAAGATGAGCCGTCTTGCCTGGTCTGCTCTTAGCCAAACGCCTCAAAGCTATAAGCGCCAAACCATTCCTTTGGCCAAGTCTCTTCACGCCATCTTGTCAGGTTTATGCTCCGTCTCGTCTTAAGAGATGAACGCTCATTTTCAAAACATCATATTGAAGTCTTCAGTTTCAACTTCTTTCAAGACTTCAGTGTCATTTTTTTTTTTTTTTTGAAGTTGCGACATATACATACCTTTTCTTTTTAAAATCATGGTCGATTAAACTTTAAACATAGAAAAATGTGTTGGTCAATTTTTTTTTTTATGTTTACCGTTCATCTCTTTTAGTGGGTACATGCCAGACAGTTTGGATGGGCCCTCCCCAGCATCTGACCGTCAAATTGTCAGTTTCAGTTCAGTTTTTAAAGGCAGCCTTATGGTGTTTGGACAAATTCTAATCTGCTAACAAGCTTGTCAGAGCCCCCACCAAACAAAAATGGCTAAGAATTGATTGGACATGCCTTAAGGTAAACAAAGGTATTATTTGTAGCCAAGTACAGAATGGAACAAAACAAAACAATGCTCAGTGAGTTTTCTTGATCACATGATGCAGCATGCTGTTAAGGAAAATTACTTCACATTTTCAATCTGGATGGCACAGAAAACTCAGCCCAACAGTCCACAGAACTGGTTTCACAAATGTTTATTTCCATTACATCAAACAAGTCAGCATCTCATCAGCAAATTGAACAAGGAAAATAAAAATCACCCCAAAATTACCCTTCCAACCCTTCAAACTTTATGCCTTCCTGGCAATCTGTAGTCAAGATGGTCGTCATGAGCAGTGAAGCTGCAAAACACACAGCGCTAAGAAAACGTACAAGCCTTACCAATTTAGATACATCAATTTTGCCAAATTCAGTCAACATGGCCCCAGATACTAATTAAGAGAACTAAAAAGTTAAAACCTTTCCACCATACCTACAGGATGTCAAAAGAATCCTTTGTTTTAGACTGGAATTTTATATAGCATAATGTTTCTAGAGACATTTTGTAAAATTGAAATAAGTACACCTGCTATTCAAAGGACCTCATCCCTTCAAAACCTCCAAAAAGCTTTTTGCTTTTGATGCTGCACTGTGGTAATATGCTCACCCCAGGAGAGTAGCCCAAATTTTAGATAAACCTGTTTATGACAAAAAAAATATGATACAAAAGTGCATGAAATCTATTTTGGGGCCATCTATTTGGTCCAAGTATCTGGGAAAGAAATAAGACAATGTTTAAAAGGCTGTCTAAATAGTGGAATAGTCTGCTAATTAGCACTGCACATGAATACATTAAGATAAAAAAACAAAACAAAAAACCAATGCACTATACAAAGATTAATAAGAAACAAATCTGAAAATCAGTTCCATCAATACAAATGTTAAATTAAAAAAATGAGAAAAAAAAATTAAAAAGAAATTTTCCAAAAACTTTTCAACTTGAACATACGATAAACAATAAGATAACTGAAAACTAATATACAAGCATTATCAGCGGTCTGTTCCTTTTTCTTTTTTAACCTTCTCCATATCAAAATCTCACTTCTGACAAGCCAAATGAATGGCGACAGCTGAAATCCTACACCCCCCTCTACATTCAATGCAACCATTTTCATCAAAACAGTTAAAGACATGAGCTAAAAACCTAACCCACATTACAGTTCAATGAGACGAACATGATGATGGTGAAGCTTCAGTCAATGCCAGAGCAGTTTACGTCTTGAAGGAGACCTGGAGAGGTCTGCCCTGGAAGTAGAAGCCGTTGAGGTGGTTGATTGCGTTCTGGGCCTCCTGGAAGTTGGTCATGGTGACAAAACCATACCCCTTGCAGACTCCCTTGCCTGGCTCCATCACCACGTTCACCTTCTGCACAGTGCCGAAGGGTGAGAACAGCTGCCACAGGGTGCGTTCTGTTGCGTTGTTGCCAATGTTGTAGGCAAAGATGGCGTAACCTCCCTGCAACATTATCAGCACAATCGCTTTTGAGGATTCACAATACGAAATGTTTCCATGCTGTTGCTGCTAAAACATCACTATCAACTACCAGATTATCATTGTAGTACACACAGGCCAGTAAACACCCTCTGCCCCCTGACAAATACTCCAAGGGAACTTTCAAATCCTGTGTGAAAGGAAGCAACTCTGCCCTGAATTTTTTTTTTTTTTTTTTTTAATATAAACCCGAAAAACGTCTCAAGCTGTGATTGCAAAAACGATGAAAACTGACTCACTGAGGGATCTGTTTTGTGTGTGCGTTTTTCCATTCTATACTCAGCTAGCTACAAATAAAAACTCAAATAAGTTGTCAATGATTGTAGGCAGTCTGATCAATTCCCACCTTTTTTGAAAAACAAAAAAACCCTCAAACTTCACGACCAATCCACTTGCTTCAAACTTCAAAATGGAAACAATGGAAGCAACAAAGAAATGTACACTCTTGGTGCATTGTATGACTAGTAAAGCAGAAGTAAAGGTAAATGAACACAAAGTGGTCCGTACGCTGTTCTGGGATTAGATGCTGCACTTCCAGCGGGCTATATTCAGCTATTCAGGGGATAGAGGGTTGAAACTAGAGTGCAAACTGCAATGGCAGGAAGAAGACATATGGTGGACAGGAGCCCATCCTTGTACAAATATTTCAAATGGGTGTGGTTTTTTTGGGGGGGTGGGAGGGTTGTTTTGCTTTGAGGTTGCAAACGGAACTCCTAGCTGCAACAGAAAGCAACACTGACTTCGGGAATATGCAACAGGAGTCATCAGCTGACCAGTAAAATGCAGGAGCTGAAGGAAGCTTTGCAACAAAACATTTACTTGTATTTGGTGCATGCCTGTACTGAAAAAAA
Source organism: Babylonia areolata (assembly GCA_011634625.1). Taxonomy (NCBI): domain Eukaryota; kingdom Metazoa; phylum Mollusca; class Gastropoda; order Neogastropoda; family Buccinidae; genus Babylonia; species Babylonia areolata. The sequence goes on along the minus strand of JAAQRG010123340.1, from coordinate 2,735 downwards.
GACATGCTTTTCATTGAACAGATTGGTAAGTGGGATTTTGGTTTGCTTTGTCATATAGAATAACTGAAAAGATGGGGAGGATGCGCGAATGTTCATTAAGATTTTATCAAATATGCACAGGCGATTTAAGAGCACACAAATAATATCCTGGGCTGCAACTCGCATCTGGAAGTATACACCAGCTCAATAAAGAAAAAGCTCACCTGGTTGACATTCAGGCCAGAATTCTGCATGTTGTAGTTTCCTGACATGGGGTTGTAGCGGAAGCGGTTGCCCTGGTTACGCATGGGGCCAGGACCATGGTGAGGGAACATGGGCGAAGGAACATACTGAACGTTGGGTGCCTTCATCTTCTTGGAATTGTCGTCGGCAAATTTGATGAGTATGGGATCAGTGCATCCGTCAGGTGTCGTTCCACTCAAGGAGCGGATGGCGGCGTCAGCCTCTGGTCGCGTGTTGTACAAGACAAAGCCCACACGTTTTGAGACCCCAGTCTGAAGGTCGACCAGGACTCTAGACTGGATGATCTTCCCATAGGGTTCGAACAGTTTGTTCAGTTCTACCTCCGTCCAGGCAATGGGCAGATTACGGATATACAAGTTGGCACCTTTGATGTTCTCACCACCCATGCGTGCCTTGGCCACTTTGATGCGTTTGTTCTGCAGCTGGAGGCCATTCAAGGTCTGGATTGCACGGTCAGCATCAGCTGGGTGCTGGTAATCCACAAAGCCAAACCCATAGCTGTAGCCAGTGGCCTTGTCTCGGATTATCTTCGCAGACTTGATGGGTCCGATGCTCAGGAACATGGAGCGGTACTCCTCGTCAGTGAGGGTTTGCGGCAAGTAGTTGATAATCAAGTTGGTTGGAGATTCTTCCCCCATGCCCTGCACTGTCTGGTCATCCATGGTCGGTTCGTCCAAGGGGGTGGTGGCAACTGCCAAGGTCTGCTGACTTCCACGGCCATGGCAAGTGGTAAAAGAAAAAAAAAACGAAAACAAAAAAACTTTAAAAAAATGAAACCTGGCAAAGAAAAACATTGTAATTAGAACAGAAAAGGGGGGCGAAACTAATACCAACAAGCCTTCAGATTTGATGGATCAGCGAACCGGAGTACAATACTAGAATGCAAAGACACCACCACAAATGAAGTTAGCAATGTAGCATTCCCAACTACCAGGACCTCAGGTTTAATATTCACTAAAATGACTCCGCCTATCCTGCAATTCTAACATGGGTCGGAGTGGAGCTACAACCCTAATCAAATCGGCAAGTGGACCAGAAACAAACCTATTTCCAGGTACTCTATCTGGAATAATAGCCTCCGCTTTTGCTGCTAGCAATGTTTCATACAGGAATTGTGCAACTAGTAGCTGATAAACATTAAGCACTCAAGACTATTTCAGGGTAGGAAGAGAAACTTTTTTAATTTTGATTTTCTCTTAAGTTCTGCATGAGGCCCATACTGCTGAAGTTGCTAGACTCCATGAAAAGATGCAAAATTCATTTGCAACAGGTATCAACAGGCAGGTGCACTGACAAGTGTATGGCTCCGATTATAAAGTTCTAAAATTGATTCTTAAAAAAAGATATCCTGTCATAGCTGTCTGTAAATGCAGGAGAATCACATCGTTCACCATAAACTCATGGAAATATATTCACATGCAAAATCAAACCAGTATTAGAATTGAAAACAAATAGTCCTGAAGTCAATTTTGTGCTCTGATTATAACTGAGGTATTGACCCTATCTGCACGTCTAAACTCAAGTCCAAGTCTGGATAATACTCAACTGCACTTTATCAGCTAATATAATCTCAAATGCCTCAGCAGGAGGTAACTATTCCTAGTTATGTAATCAATATACACGATTCTTTGGGAAACAAGTCGTTCAACGTCCGTCTGCAGGCTACATTGACAACCCCACTGCACCTAACTCAGTTGCCTCTCATTTTCAGCACTGTCCAATCCATTTTGTACACGAGGTTCTACCTTCAACCATTCTTCTAATTTTTCTTCTTCTTTTTTTTAATTTTTTATTAAACAGTCCAGAAAAGGTGAAATACATTTTCTGAATCATCTGTCCTGAGGAGTAGTCCTGGTGTACACTATGCAATGTGCAATTAAATGAATATGTGTGTATGCCTGTGTGTGTTCCTTTCTTCATCTGTCCACTTCCTTCCCCAACCCACCCCCCACAACAAGAAGCATGTCCAAAACAAAGAACCAGTATAATGGAAAGACATTTCAAATTAATATTTGCAAATAATAGGGTCAGTGAATGTGATAGGATTAATTTTCAAATGGGGTTGTAAAATAAAACAAACAAGAACTGTTATGCAAATGATGTGCAGATCAAACACCAAAAATCAAAATCAAAATAAACAAAAACAAAAGGTAGCTTAATGAAAGAACATATACTTAAAATTGTTTTTGAAGGAATAAAAATTTCTGACTGCCACATTCCATTAATTAAAATAAATTCATGGAGAATACAGTAATTTTCACTAACTATTGATAGAATCCATCTTTTCAGCCAGCTCATTATGGTGAATAAATGGTATAGTGTCTAAAAAAAAAAAAAAAAATTTTATTTTTTTTTAAAGGGCCATACAAAATTGAAATAAACTCCACAAGGTGTTCAGCTTCTCTCTAGGTCCACAAAGTGCTTTGGTTGCATATATCGAATACTTAGCCTTCTGTCAATATAAATTGTTCTGCTCTTTGGAACTAATGATG
>JAAQRG010123339.1:2500-11384 GCA_011634625.1 Babylonia areolata | reverse complement strand
TGACGGATATATATATATATATATATATATATATATATATATATATATATATATATATATGTGTGTGTGTGTGTGTGTGTGTGTGTGTGTGTGTGTGTCGATGGTGACGGTCAACAACATAAATTTAGATAAAAGGTCATGATCGTAGTCTTTTTACGATCATCGAGGCAGTGACTTCACATCCCAGCTGAAGTCAGGTACCCATTCACACCTGGTAGTCTAGTGAGGAAAATCGGAACAATGTGCCTATCCTGAGGACACGGCACCATGGCAAAAACCGGGCCTCGAACCATGACCACTGATGAGCACTAACACCTAACGTGGATTCTGCCTCGGCGCCTCCATAAGAAAGTAAGCAAGCAGAGTGTTCTAAAACGCTGACCAGGCGCTGTGGTGATGCTTGTCCAGGCAGACTACTGGGTGTCCACCATCCTGATCGGCACCATCGTGCTGCCCGTGCTGTTCGTGGTGGGCGTGGTGGGCAACGTGGTCAGCGCCGCTGTCTTCTGGCGCCAGGGGCTGAGGGATCGCATCAACCTGGTGCTCTTCACCCTCAGCCTGGCCGACCTCCTCGTCCTCCTGTCCAACTTCTGCCTCACCGCCGAGAAGGTCTACCGGGACTTGGTGGGGTTCTCCGGGTTCTTCATCACCTACTTCCCAGGTGAGGTTGGCTGTGTGTTACATTGCACTGCACTGAAATATATTGTCCTGTGTTGTATTCACTACAATGTCTATTGCTTAGTTTTGAACTGAAACGCGCCGAAATGGCCTACATGGGCCTGGAGAGGAAGGGGGAGTGGGGAAGGCAGGTGGGGGGCGGGGGGGTGTAGGTTTGGTCGCGTTTAGTATTGTAGTGTTGCATCGTATTCACCAGTATGTGTGACGGAACACTGAGCAGATCTTCCTTCCTTCCTTCAGGCCTGACGGGCGTGACCTGGGTGTCCCAGTTCCTGTCGGCGGTGATCGCCAGCGAGCGCTGCTTCTGTGTGGTCAGCCCTTTCCATGCCCAGAAGTTCTTCAAGACCTCCACCATGGCTGCGGTCATCTTCAGCACATCCGCCGTGCTGCTGGCGGGCATGCTGGCCATCGCTGGCCCCAAACACACCGCCGTCTGCATGTTTGACCCGCTGACCAACACCACCAAGGACATCGTCTACGTCACCGAGTGAGTGAAAATGTAATGCTTAACAGGTGCAGTTTGTTTTGTTTCTTTCACCAGCAAGTAGCAGGCACAAGGTCATCGTCTACCGAGTGAGTGAAAATATAAATGCATGTGTAACAGGTGCAGTCTTTTCTTCCCCCAGCAGTTTCTCAGACTGCTGCTGATGATAGAAGTAGAAGGCTTAAGGACATTGTCTACGCCAATGAATGCGTGAAAATGTGTTGGTAAACGTATGTGACAGAACCAGTCTTTTTTTTCAGCGGTTTAAGAGTAAGACTGCTGCTGCTAACGGAAGTATTCCATTTGCAAGTCAAAGACAGACATTTGCCTCTCTACCAGGCTTAAAGTATCATACAATACGGTAGTCCTCGCATCACTGCTCTATCATGGCTGCGAAACAGACTTTGTACCACAGGTACATCAAACAGCTTGAGCAATTCCACATGCTCTCTCTGTGGTCAGTCTTGTGGATACACTGGCAGGACCGCATCACTAACCAAGAAGTCTTGTACAAAGCCGCCACTACAAGCATCAAATCCACGATCCCCTAGGCCCAGCTTCGATGGTCTGGCCATGTCACCCGCACGGAAGGGTCCAGATTTCCACGTCAGCTCTTCTTTAGGGAGCTGGTACACGGCTGTCGCAACCACGGACGCACAAAGAAGTACAAAAATAACCTCAAGGCCAACCTAAAATGAACAAGATTCGGCATTAGCAGTCTGACTGCTATTGCTGATAGAAGTAAATGACGTGCCCTAAAAAAAAAAAATAATGCAGTCAGGACATTTGAAGGAGACCGCTGTCAGCACCTTGCAGCTGCTCAAGATCGGAAACACAGAGGAATATCTGCCCCTGCCTTGTGTGCTGGCGTTCCATGCTACACTTGCAACCACATGTGTTCTTCAGACTTCGGGCTCTGAAGCCACATGCATGTCCACGAATGATGTCCAACGATAATGGCACAATTGATAGTCATCCTGAGTTTCTGAGAGACAACAAGAGTTGTTTTTTCTTTGCCTGTTAACATATTTATCTCCATCCTCTGTATGTTAGCCATGAACCGTGGGTTTTTTTTCGGGGGGGGTTGTTTTTGGTTGTTGTTTTTTTTTTGTTTGTGTGTGTGTGTGTGTGTGTGTGTGTGTGTGTGTATTCTTTCTCTCCAGTTACTACTTGGGGAAGAGGAAGACTCTGGACCCCTTTGACTTATCGTGTGTGTGCGTGTGCACGTGCGTGTGTATGCCTGTGTCTGTGTGTACGTGTGTGATTGTGTTTAAGTGTTCTTCCTCAAGTTACTTGTTTAAGTGTTCTTACTCCAGTTACTACTTAGATGACAAGGAGATTCTGGACCTCTTTGACATTTTCTCTGTTTTGCGTGTGTGCGCGCCCATGTGTGTGTGTGTGCATGCACATGTACACCTGTGTGTATGTGACTGTGTTCTCCCTCTCCAGTTACTACCTAGACAACAAGGAGATTCTGGACCTCTTAGACGCGTTTCTCTACGCCGTATGTGTGTGTGCGTATGCTTCTGTGTGTGTGTGTGTGTGTGTGTGTGTGTGTCTGTGACTGTGTTCTCCCTCTCCAATTACTACCTGGACAACAAAGAGATCCTGGACCTCTTTGATGTGTTTCTCTACGCCGTATGTGTGTGTGTATGCTTCTGTGTGTGTATGTGTGTGTGTGTGTGTGTGTGTGTGTGTGTGTGTGCGCGCGCGTGTGTGTGTGTGTGTGTGTGTGTGTGTGTGTGTGTGTGTGTGTGTGTGTGTGTGTGTGTGTGTGTGTGTGTGTGTGTGTGTGTGTGTGTGTGTTCTCCCTCTCCAGTTACTACCTGGACAACAAGGAGATTCTGGACCTCTTTGACGTGTTTCTCTACGCCGTATGTGTGTGTGTATGCTTCTCTGTGTGTATGTGTGTGTGTGTGTGTGTGTGTGTGTGTGTGTGTGTGTGTGTTCTCCCTCTCCAGTTACTACCTGGACAACAAGGAGATTCTGGACCTCTTTGACGTGTTTCTCTACGCCACCACTCTCCCCGCCCTCTTCCTGGTCGTGGTTGCCGTGACGACGGCAGTGACGGCCATCAAGTTACGTCAGGCCCTGGCCTGGAGGCAGGAGACTGCTGGCACCGGCACTGCTGCCTCCCAGGACAAAGTGCGTGGCTGTCAAGCGTGAAGTCGTTCAGTCGAGTGTAGAGCAGCGCAGGGCCCTAGTGTGTGGTGTCGTGTGTGGTTTAACTGTGGAGCAGTGTACTGCAGTAATGTGTAGTGTAATCTACAGCAGTGTAGTGCAGTAGTGTGTGAAGTAATTAATAACAGTGTAGTGCTCTGGTGTGTAGTGTGACAGTGTGCAGCATAGAAACAGCAGTGCATCAGTGTGTAGTGTGCAGCATAGGGTAGAGCAGTGTAGTGCACTAGTGCGTAGTGTGCAGCATAGGGTAGAGCAGTGTAGTGCACCAGTGTGTAGTGTGCAGCATAGGGTAGAGCAGTGTAGTGCACTAGTGTGTAGTGTGCAGCATAGGGTAGAGCAGTGTAGTGCACCAGTGTGTAGTGTGCAGCATAGGGTAGAGCAGTGTAGTGCACTAGTGTGTAGTGTGCAGCATAGGGTAGAGCAGTGTTGTGCACCAGTGTGTAGTGTGCAGCATAGGGTAGAGCAGTGTAGTGCACTAGTGTGTAGTGTGCAGCATAGGGTAGAGCAGTGTAGTGCACCAGTGTGTAGTGTGCAGCATAGGGTAGAGCAGTGTAGTGCACTAGTGTGTAGTGTGCAGCATAGGGTAGAGCAGTGTTGTGCACCAGTGTGTAGTGTGCAGCATAGGGTAGAGCAGTGTTGTGCACCAGTGTGTAGTGTGCAGCATAGGGTAGAGCAGTGTAGTGCACTAGTGTGTAGTGTGCAGCATAGGGTAGAGCAGTGTTGTGCACTAGTGTGTAGTATGCAGCATAGGGTAGAGCAGTGTAGTGCACTAGTGTGTATTACTGTATAACAAAGTGTAAAATAATGCGGTGTACTAGTATAGCATCGTGCAGAGCAGTGCTGGTGTATTTGTGTGTACAAAGTGCAATGAAAGAGCAGCGAAGTATTGAGGCGTCGTATTGTACAGTGTGCTAGTGTGTCGTGCAGTGAAGAGCAGTAAAATACGGTGGCGTAGTAGTGTTGAGCGGTATAGTGTGTAAGTTTAGTGTGTGGTGGCGTGTAGATCAGTGCAGTTTAGTGGTGTGTAGTGTAGTGTCAAACTGTGCAGTGTACTAGTGTGTGCAGAAGCGTACTGGTACGAAGTGCAGTAACCTTTTAACATCAATAATCATTTTGGCTTTTCTCTGACGGCTTTTGAAGAAATGACGGGTATTCAGTCAGCCCTGAAATGATGACCCGTTTTTGTATCTAGCCGGCTGGGCTATAATGATCTCTAGGTGTAACTATATACATAGATATTTGTCCAGGACAACAAGGCCTCCATGCTGACCAAAGAGGCGGCCCTGACCCGCATGCTGATCGCCACGTCTGTGCTCTTCATCGTGTGCCTCGTGCCCATCCTGCTCGTGCAGATCGCCACATTCCTCGTCCCGGACCTCAACTACGACGGCCGCTACCACAACCTGACCTCCGTGCTCTGGCAGTGCATCAACTCCTTCCGCTGCCTCAACTCGGCCCTCAACTTCTTCATCTACCTCCGCATGGGGTCCAAGTTCCGACAGACCCTCACGGAGATGCTGGCCTCCTGTGGTCCTTGCTTTACCAGCAAGCAGTGACGTGGTATAGGGAGGGAACAGGACTGTATCAAAAATATGACGCCTCTGTTGGAACTTATCGTGCCAGCCAGCAGTGATGTGATATTAACAGAAACGGAACTGAATTAAAAACATGACGCCTCTGTTGGAACTTAATGTGTCGCCAAAAGGTGATCTGGTGCAAAGACAATTGATAATTTTAGAAACGAAAAATGCACCCTTTATCAAGAAGTGACAGGTGTTGTCTTCTTCAATGGCCTTTGTGTCAGCAAGCAGCAAGCAGTGATATTGTAGTGTGATTGGGGAAAGGGACTAAATTAAGATTAGAACCGGACAGTTTGTGTTTCATACCCTTCCCCCATCCTCCTCCCCCTCTTCCATACGACAGGCAGCCAAATGAAGTTGAAGTGTCGGCACACACTGACGTGATTATGGAACGGAAACAAGAACATGACGCCTCCAATGGCCCTTGTCGTGTCGGCAAGCAGTGATCAATGATAGTGAACAGACCTACCTCAAGATCTGACGCTTGAGTTTCACACTCTTCTTCTTCCTAATACGGTAGGCAGCCAACTGCAGTTTAACTCACTCAGTACGGCCAGTCCTCTCTTCTCCTCTACACAGACCCCTCGGATGTCCAATGGGTGTCTGAATGACCCAACCTTTAGCTTCCGTCGTCAGAATTGTGGTATTCTTTGTCAACATTCACGTCTTCAGTATAAGAGCTTTCCGCTTGCAATATTTTGATGATGGTAATTGGGGTGAAACGCTGTTAACGTCGTCTCTTTCGCCGTTCGTATGGAGAGAGTTAAGTACCAGCAAGAAGGGATATGATTAGAGAATGGAACTAAAATCAAGAACCTGGCACACTCTCTTTTTCGCCATCATCATTACCTTTGCACTGATACAATGTGCGGCCGACTGAAATGGAAGTATCAGCTACTCAGCTTGCAACGATGTAAATGGGAAAGGAACTGAATTAAAGAAAAGTTGACATTTTGTTTTCCACCGTTCTCCTCAAACCACCCTCTTCTCATCATTCACAAGTATGATAATCGGCCAACTGGTAAATAAGGAGGCGCCTTGCCAGACTGGGTTAGGGGCTGGCTGGACTTTTGGTTTGGTGTTCACCACAGATCAAGGTTTGAGCCCCCATTTCTGCCAGGTGTTGTGTCCTTGGGAAAGGCACTTTACTTCGTTTTTCCTCGCTCCAGCCAGGTGTGAATGGGAACCTGCTTTCAGATGGGGAAGGTTCTTCTTCTTCTCCATTCGTGGGCTGCAACTTCCACGTTCACTCGTATGTACAGGAGTGGACTTTTACGTGTATGAACGTTTTTACGCCGCCATGTAGGCAGCCATACTCCGGGGGGTGTGCATGCTGGGTACAATGTTCTTGTTTCTATAACCCACCAAATGCTGACATGGATTACAGGACCTTTAATGTGCATATTTCATCTTCTGCTTGCGAATACACACAAAGGGAGTTCAGGCACAAGCAGGTCTGCCATATGCTGACCTGGGAGATCGGAAAAATCTCCATCCTTTACCCACCTAGACACTGTGGAAATTAAATCAATGCCCCGATGGTTGTAAAGGGCTGTGAAACTTTTAACCTTTGAAGTTAACCTAAGTAAGTAAACAAAACTCTGGCAGTGCACTGTCCCAGTTTTATGTCAAGGTGAGTGTATAGAGGCAGTGATTACTAAAAAAAAAAATTAAAAAAAATAAAAATAAAATAAAAAGATGCTGTTCTCTCTCTCTCTCTCTCTCTCTCTCTCTCAACATCAGACACTCTGTGAACTGTTTACCAGTTTGGGGCAGACAGACAACCAGCAGCACAGACCGGGTACACAGAAGACAGGACAGACAGAATGCAGTTCTGAAGGAAGGAGGCAGACACTGACAGACAGACAAAACAGAAAAAAGGAAGGGTGCAAATATAGACAGACAGATAGATCTATCTATATAGATAGATAGACAAGACAGGACAGACAAACAGAAAGGAGGCAGATACAGACAGACAGTAAACAGACAGAATAAGGAACGGAGGCAGAGACAGACAGAAGGAGGAGGCAGAGACAGACAGAAGGAAGGAGGCAGAGACAGACAGAAGGAAGGAGGCAGAGACAGACAGAAGGAGGAGGCAGAGACAGACAGAAGGAAGGAGGCAGAGACAGACAGAAGGAGAAGGTAGAGACAGACAGGAGGAGGCAGAGACAGACAGAAGGGAGGAGGCAGAGACAGACAGAAGAAAGGAGGCAGAGACAGACAGAAGGGAGGAGGCAGAGACAGACAGAAGGAGGCAGAGACAGACAGAAGGAGGCAGAGACAGACAGAAGGGAGGAGGCAGAGGCAGACAGAAGGGAGGAGGCAGAGACAGACAGAAGGAGGCAGAGACAGACAGAAGGAGGCAGAGACAGACAGAAGGGAGGAGGCAGAGACAGACAGAAGGGAGGAGGCAGAGACAGACAGAAGGGAGGAGGCAGAGACAGACAGAAGGGAGGAGGCAGAGACAGACAGAAGGGAGGAGGCAGAGGCAGACAGAAGGGAGGAGGCAGAGACAGACAGAAGGAGGCAGAGACAGAAGGGAGGAGGCAGAGACCGAGAAACAGTAAACAGACAGAATAAGGGAAGGAGGCAGAGACAGACAGAAGGAAGGAATGAAAGAAGCAGGCAGAGACAGGCAGACAGTAAACAGACAGAAGGAAGGAAGAGAAGACAGAGACAGGCAGACAGTAAACAGACAGACAGAAGGGAGGAGGCAGAGACTGACAAACAGAAAACAGACAATAAGTGAAGGAGGCAGAGACAGACAGAAGGAAGGACGCAGAGACAGACAGAAGGAAGGACGCAGAGACAGACAGAAGGAAGGACGCAGAGACAGATGAACAGACAGCCAGTAAACAGACTGAAGGAAGGACGCAGAGACAGACAGAAGGAAGGACGCAGAGACAGATGAACAGACAGCCAGTAAACAGACTGAAGGAAGGACGCAGAGACAGACAGAAGGAAGGACGCAGAGACAGATGAACAGACAGCCAGTAAACAGACTGAAGGAAGGACGCAGAGACAGACAGAAGGAAGGACGCAGAGACAGATGAACAGACAGCCAGTAAACAGACTGAAGGAAGGACGCAGAGACAGACAGAAGGAAGGACGCAGAGACAGATGAACAGACAGCCAGTAAACAGACTGAAGGAAGGACGCAGAGACAGACAGAAGGAAGGACGCAGAGACAGATGAACAGACAGCCAGTAAACAGACTGAAGGAAGGACGCAGAGACAGACAGAAGGAAGGACGCAGAGACAGATGAACAGACAGCCAGTAAACAGACTGAAGGAAGGACGCAGAGACAGACAGAAGGAAGGACGCAGAGACAGATGAACAGACAGCCAGTAAACAGACTGAAGGAAGGACGCAGAGACAGACAGAAGGAAGGACGCAGAGACAGATGAACAGACAGCCAGTAAACAGACTGAAGGAAGGACGCAGAGACAGACAGAAGGAAGGACGCAGAGACAGATGAACAGACAGAAGGAGACAAGAGACAGACTGAAGGAAGGAGGCAGAGACAGATGAACAGACAGTAAACAGACTGAAGGAAGGAGGTAGAGACAGATGAACAGACAGCCAGTAAACAGACAGAAGGAAGGAGGTTGAGACAGATGTACAGACAGTCGGTAAACAGACTGAAGGAAGGAGGTAGAGACAGATGAACAGTCAGTCGGTAAACAGACTGGAGGAAGGAGGCAGAGACAGACAGACGGAAGGAGGTAGAGACAGATGAACAGACAGTCAGTAAACAGACTGGAGGAAGGAGGCAGAGACAGACAGACGGAAGGAGGTAGAGACAGATGAACAGACAGTCAGTAAACAGACTGGAGGAAGGAGGCAGAGACAGACAGAAGGAAGGACGCAGAGACAGATGAACAGACAGTCAGTAAACAGACAGAAGGAAGGAGGCAGAGACAGATGAACATACAGTCAGTAAACAGACAGAAGGAA
>JAAQRG010123337.1:0-11403 GCA_011634625.1 Babylonia areolata | reverse complement strand
ATCCAGTCAAACACACACACACACACACACACACACACACACTGCAGACTTACTGAAACTGTTCAGTTTATTACACAACACTCCGCACCATATCAGAGTGGCAGCCTTGGGGTTACGACAGCCACTTGGGAAGCCCACAACAATAAATCAATAAAGCCACTTGAGCAGCAAACACTCCCAGATCCCACACAGGACTCCAGCAGAGGCTGAGCTATTTTTTACTCCCCTCCAGTCATCACAAATAGTAGTCTCGGTGCCACTGTTGGGATTCGCTTTGAGTGACTACTTGAGTCCCAGACAGAGCCTGCAGTCTATGCAAGTAAAAGAACCCACGCTAACAATACAGTTCCAAAATTCTATCACCCAAGTTCACTCTGATAGTAGTAAACAGAAGTGAGCTTCAAACAAGAAAGAAAAAACATTAAAAAAGTAAAAAAAAGATATTAAAAAAAAGATGTGGTGTTGCTGTCTAGAGTCTACTAAGAAATAATGAATAATAAACTATGTCTTGCATGAAGAGATACCTAGAAATAATAAGAACAAACAGTAATAAACTTCTCTAAAAACAACCTAGAAATAATAAGAACAAACTAATAAACTAAAACAGTAATACAATATGTCTAAAAACAAACATGATAATGTTTCCATGAAACAGATCTTTCATCATCTTTTCATAAAATATCTCTCTGGACTTTTCGCAGCACTCACCAACTGTTCTTGACTCTCTATTTTGCCGTCAGGGGCAAACATTGACTGTACCATGAACTTGTGCTTGCTCTTCTCACTCGGGTCATATTCAAATGGCTGTAGCATCACTGAAAAATACACCAGTAGCCAAGATAACAATCAAAAAAACAACAACAGGAAAGAACACATAAGAATACTAAAAGGTCTGCAGAAACCATCAGTATCACATTACTTTATATATAGTATATACACATATTTTTATGTGCCTATTGAAAAGTTTTACAACTGCTTCTTGAGATATGGACGAGGATGTACCCAAACATCATATTAAAAGCAAAAAAAAAAAAAAATTTTTTTTTTATTGCTGCCCTATCATCTGTACAGTTTCAGTGGCATTACTCCCCACACCACTCATTCTGAATCCTCCACACACAGCCACACCCAGGTTTGTCTGTCACAGTCTCAGCGTCGGCAGTCTGCAGGGAACCATCAATGTCACTTCACCAGGAGGCCACACGCCAGAGGAGACCCTGCACTCACCATGCTGAGTCACTTCGGTGGTATTCAGTGGTGCCTGTTCTGATCTAGCGTATTTACACCACCTACTCAGCCCCCTACTGACAACAATAATGACTGTCGCGGTGCCAGACCGAGTCAGCGTCGCTCCCAGAGTGGAGACCGCCACCACATCCCTTCAACAACAGCACCCCATGAATCTGCCAAGACTGAAGACGTTGACAGGATTCATCCCAAGCACGGAAGTGGAGGGGTATCGAAACTGAGGTCACCATGACAGCAGGGCATGAAAGGACACAGAATATGGGACTATTTTTTGTTGCATATAATGATGATGGAGGAGGAGGAGGTTGACAATGATGATGACCATGCTGCTATGGAGGTCCGTTTGGTTTGGGACTGTGTGACAAGGCTGAACTCTACGCTTCCTGTCATGATGATATCCTGGTATCAGCCAGGCCCGAGAGATGACACTTGCAGTGTTGGTCAGAAAATTAGAACACCACATTCAAAGACACATCCACAAAGTGGATGATACTCGACTGTGTGGTCTCAGTCTCCCCATTTAAGCTCATATCACATTCAACTCTGGGTACGAGCCAGCCACAGGCCGAAAAACCCACCTCAGCTAGGATTCAAACCTGTGTTCTCCCAGTCCTAAAACTGTGACGCAAACCATTTTGCCACAGCGGCTGGTAAAAGCAAAAATATTTAATACCACACTAACATCATACAACAAGTGAACACAACATGCAGTAAGTTCAACTGTAAACAGGCCACTTTGCAATTAGTTGACAGATAAGCAGACAATGAGTCACTGTTGACAAAGAAAACCAAACAGAGAAATCTGTTGTGATCAATAGAAATATCAAAAATAAAATAAAATACAAACCCAGATCCTATGGTATCTGAATACAATAGATGACATACTGCCTCGTGAAATACAAATCCGGGTTACCAAACATTCAGGCCTGTAACCTGAGAATAGCATTTTCCTGAGCTCAGTGAAGCAAAGCCAAGTGCAAGAGAACAAACACAAAAAAAGTTTGAAACCTATCACAATCATACGATGTTTGGCAGGGCTGCTGTAAATCACCCTCACACTCAGGGTTCATCCAGGAAACACCTTTCCCAATTACTTTTAACCAGGAAAGAGGCAAATACTTTGTGCCTAAATAACTTGATCAAATGAAAAGAATGACAATGCTGGAGCTTTTCCTGGCAAACCTGAAATGTTGAACATCAACCATCCTATATGACAGAGACTGGAAATCAATCTGTACACACAGCAGCCATGCTGGCTACATGGGAGACATTAAAACAATGGATTCCAATCTCTGTGAAGGGCATTTCAATAACTGTGAGAGTGGTGCTAATATTGCTTTCCATAATTCAAGTCTGCTTTATTACCAGCTTCTTTTTTTTTTTAACTTGACATTTTGCAGAAATTACTGCCCATGATTCAAGCCTGCTTTATTACTCACTTTTCTTTTTTATCACAAGTTTACATTTTGCAGGAAAACAAGTTACAATTTCTGTGAAAGGCTTCACAAAAACAGGTTTCAGAAACAAAAACTCAATTTCCATTGTGTAGAGTATTGACTTGCAGACCCCTGATTACACCACAGTGTGGGAATCCAGCAACCATGTTGCCCAACAGTAACACTGTTAGTGTTACCATGACCCAAAATTAAATATTCAATTTTCTCTGACAACAACAATAAAGTTACTGTCCTGCTCCTTTTTAAACCATGTGACACTCATGTCACATCATTACCAACATTACTGTCATACAGCTGGTAGACTTTTAGTAAAATCAGGTGTCAGTGATCAAATATCATCCCAAATCTTTTCTTTTTTTTTTCATTTAAAAACAAACTTGAAACAGATTAATGATGATCTCTTATTTTTCTTATCATAACAGTGACTACAAAAGTATCCTATCAAACTTTCAAATTTAACCACCTTTAAAAAAAATTCAATAAATAAATTGGGAAATTCAAAATCAAAGAATGGCTTTGTGCTTCCAACCTGTACTTTGAGAATCAGCACTTGATAGATTATATATATATATATATACACACACACTTTCGGGATAGTCAGTCATGTCTGACAATGACCATCAAAACAGCAGAGAAGGCAACTGCTGTCCGGACTATCTAGTGTAGAATTTGATAATAGTGGAGGCGATACACCGCCCAGTTACACTCACCTGCAACAGAGATTGAAGACCCTGGGTCAAGGATACCTCCATTAGGACGAACACAGTACCGCTTTGGTGCAGTGGTTTTCACTTTGAAGCATATCTTTTTCTCCGTTGGGTTCTGGAGTTTGAGGTAAGCCGTGACTATGTCTGTAAAGGGACCTGCAATTAAAGAAAGACAGAGAAGGGTATAAGATCATTGTAACTGGTAAGCTCAAGACAACTCTTATTAGTCTTACAATAACCAGCTTTGCCAATGTTATGTAAAAAACTGCTGCTTCAAATTACAGGTGTACATAAACAATCTTTAGTGCCATAAATTACAGGAATTATATGGCTGTACTTCATGGTATCAAAGAATAAAGCCTGTTTGATCTGTTTTACTTTTAGGCAGCTACACACACATTTGTAAACAAAAACATACATTACGAAAGAATAAAACCGGCTTGATTTCTTTTAGGATTCAACAAACACAAACACGCATTATAGTTATACAGAAACACACAATTGGTACGCCATATAAATTCATAATCCATATCTCAAACCAGACTAAGTAAGTATGTATTGGGCAGTATCACCTAAATGTCAGGTTCTAATTTCATTCTAGTAATGTAGTATATCTGCTGACACTACCAGCTGGACTCAAAATGAGTTCTACCTAAGAGAGGGTGCAATCTCAGAATGATGACTGAGTGCGCAAACTACTGCTGGGCCATCAGATCATGCCTGCAAATTATTCACATTTCAATTTTTTTGGATGCATAACTTTCTGCATTTGAACCCCTCCCCCCTTCTGCATGGATGGAACACCTCCCCTCTGCACGGGCACACTAAATAACAAATACAACAGAATAATAGCTAATGTTCGTAACTTTATAATGAATCAAATGCTTGCCCCATCATCATATTGCAACTCCCACATCCTCATTAAAGGGAAGGCTCATTACTATCTCAGTGGTAAATCATACATGAATGGCACAAATCACTTAATAATTGAAGCTATATGTTTGATGAGGGAGTAATTTCCTGGTCCTGAATACATTATTTCTAGAAGTATCCGAGCTACAACAACAATAAAAATATCAAACAAAGAACAAGTATGGTTGCTCTGTATAAGACAAACACACAATTTGAACCATTGCTGTTTACCCTATCCAACAGCCAGCATACAAATAAATGATGTAACAAATAGCGGGTACAGATTGTTTCTCAGCCCTTTGGCTAAGATCTAAGTGTAACAATGGGTACAGAGAAATAAAGCTAGAGATTTCCCCAGAAAGGAAGTTCCAATACCATTCATACATATGTATACCCTTCATCTGACATAAGTACACACAGCAACCATGACAGAAGAAACAGAAACATAATTTATAGCACTGCTAAGACTGAGTAAAGCCCTTAGGTCTAGAATATACCACACACACATGGACTGGACAAAACAAATACATTTTGACCAAAGCTGAATACTTGACTGGGAAAGTAAGTGAGGCAAAGACTAGAGAAAATAAATTAAGAAGCATGGTCACTTATTTAATTCAAAAGCACAAAATCTGAACCAATGCTGCTCACGCTCCTCATCGACATAAAGCCAAAAGACTAATATTGCATGGAGAGAAATAAACCAACAGACTTCCAGAAATAAAGGAACTCTCTATGTCCATTCTCATAACCTTTTCGTAAGCCTCAGTACCATAGTGTTTCAAAACAGACAACTCCAGGTTCACTACAATTATAATAACCCATCTTTTCAGCAAAGAAAGAGAGAAGTGAAGATTCAACTATACAGAATGTTGCACTCTGCTCCTACTATCAAGACAAAAGATAATTATTAGCTTTCCTTGGCTCATCTGTATGCTCTGTTATCTACAAGGCCTCTCCCTGTCATGCACCAATGAGCCCGCCCCGGTCATCACACACAGTTCACTCTACACACTCAAGCCTTCATGGATGACTACTTTCTGTGTAACTGACAGCATCAATGCAGCTCCACAAAAATAGACAATACCTCTATCATGGGGTCAGACACTTGACTGATGAAGCATTGAAAGAAACAGAAAAGAAGCAGCTGTAAGTGTAAACATGCTTACTTAAGAGTTTTGACAGGCAAGATGGACACTGTATAAGAGTGAAATTCAATGAGTGTGCATGCATAACTGCATGTGTTCATGGAAAAAAAAATCTCTCCTCTTTAACTTTCAGATTTTAATGAAACTGCATAAATTATGATTCATGATAATACTATAGTGTTGATAGAATGTGCTTGTAAGACAGGATGGAAAACATGAAAACAGGAGACAGGAGAGCCAAGCCGAAACAAAGGGTTTTAAGGGAAGAAGGGGCAATACTAACAGTAACACTAACAGACACTAAGCCATGGGTTGACAGCATGACTGACTGCTGTCCCATCAATCACTGGTATGAACATACATGACTTAGATCATCGAGTGAGGTAACTCTGAAACCAGATCACCCAGTGATGAAACTCTTTAAGTCTAATAGAGTGATGGCTGTAGCATTGAAACTCTATAACTACTTGTACAAGTTTTCTAGGTCACAGACTGACAGAAGAGTGATGAAAGTAGTACTGAAACTAACCACTTAGTGTAAGCTAAAGCAGGCACCTGTGACAATCCCCAACAGCCAACGCTTTTCTTTCTGTTCACTAACCTTTGGAAGTCATTTATCAAGCTGTGGGGAGACTGAATAAAACATTAGCCATCCAGTGACGGCTGGTATTTTACTGTGACCAACAGGCTATGAATGATTCAGCAGTAACACTTCTGATTCATCTCTATCACAAACACACACACGCAAACACAGAGATTACATGCATACACACAGAAACAGAGTACACTACACTCACACAAAGTACATATGCACACAATGTGCACACAGTGACATACTGAGACAGTGAACAGCCTGCATCTGAAAATGTTAAGTTGTTTGTACCACAATTCATTCCAACTAACAATCAGTTATCTTATTTAAGACCCATTCCATTCATTATCCATAGCTGATCTAGTCATAACAAAGCCAGGCACAAACTGATGTTTAATCTAAAAAAGCTAAAGTAAAACTAATGCTGTTCCAGTGTTGGCCTGCTCATATGACAACACAAAAAATAGTAATAATAAACTTACTACTAAAGAAGAAGTATACAATGAATGAAATGATTAACACAAATTTTTCGCCTGTAGACGGAAAAGTGGCAAATAAGTAAAATATTTTTAATGGAAAACTTAATAGTGTAATCATGGAGAGTCAGATCAAGCTATACCCTTTGAATGGATAAAAAAAATCCATTGTATTTACCGGTACATAAGATTCACATGGTTGCATTTCATAGACTGTCATCTTAGAAAATGCTTGAAAAATGATTTTCAGCCCACTCCAGTACTCAAGTTATCAACATACATCATATGTATCTCAGATTCTGACCTGCCAAAAATCATTGTACTTCATCAACTTGCGTTCCTCACTATTAGTATCACACAGACAGATCAGCAGAAATTAGACAAACTGTGCCAAAGATTGATAATGACCAAGAGTGAATGTGTCTCTTTGAAATCAATGTAGAGCAGCCCCAAATAAACAAAATGAATCTTTGCATTTTTGTCCTTTCTCAAATTTCTTGTCCAGCCAAGTTGCCTTTGCATTGCTGTTCTGATGCTCTTCAACTTCAACACTGGCTGGTCGCTCTAATACTTGACCTACACAAGATCTATCACATCCTGTATTTTTTTAATGCTTGGCTATTCCTTATTAGTAATATTACCATCTCCCTCTTTCATACGCAAATTGTATGTGTTACTTTTGTACACAAATTCAATGGACATGAATCACAAAAAAACCCACTATTTTGATCTAAATACAAACATTCAAAGTGTCACAATCAATTCCCATATCAACACACAAACACACATACACACACACCAATGCAGATTTCTGTTGCAAAAACACGATGGCAAACACATCAATAACAATATTGATAATAATAATAGATATAGTGCCTTTCCATGTAAATTCATGCAAAATAAACACACATGAAAACTAGTTTTGCTGATGAATCCGAAAGAATCATGAAACATCTTATCTGAATGAGAATAGAAATGATCTCAGAACAAGTTCAATGATTGTAATCTTCCTTTACCAACTTACGTTGTTAGCCCACTGCCAGTTTCCTCAATGGGACATATGTTCTCCCCATCCACCCCCTGCATTAAAAAAAGGTAGTGATTTTGTGATTTTAGCAAATTATATATCCATCCACTTTACTGCTGAAGGACCCCATGCTTTTAACATTTTTTTTTTTTTAAAGCTTGTAACCTATTCTCAATCTCTGATGAGTTTCTGGTGCAGGAAATATGTCCACAATGGTTTTCTGACTGTCATTTCTGTTGTTGCAATTTTTGGTTTGCACAAAATTCAGTGAATCACTTCTGAGAGAAAAAAAAGTGAGAAATGACAAACTGAAAGTGAAAACGGTGTTTTAAAACGTTAACATTGAATTAATAAATAAAAACTTTATACTCACCAATTTCAACAATTAAAAACTTAAATCACATTATATGCATGTGCATATATTGGTTATAAGTTTGTACAAATTTGCTTACTTTGTGGAAAAGAAAAAAAATGTTCATGCAACTGCAAGAGAAAGACCGATCAGGACGAGATGAAAAAAAGGAGTGGACCCTTGACGCTTGAGATTTGCACTCGGCACTAAAAATAGCCTGTTTAAAAAAGAGAAGAAGGAAGAAATGTTCTGTAATCCGATGTTTTACAATGTTTTCAAAACAACATTTACTTAGTGGCCATAGAGTTTCAGTTCTAGCCAGCTGTATGACAGGTGGGCTGCGTTGTGTGGTGAGTCTAGCAGAAAGATGGTTGGTCAAGGTGCAATGTTCAATAATCACAGAAAGTTATTTTCCACACAACACCAGATAGCCCAAATTATTTGCCTTACCTTTAAAGGTTAACTCTGTCGATGGCTCCAGTATCAATGCTTGTTCCGTTTTCGACATTGTGTTTTAGAGAAAGAAGCAGTAATAAATTAGCTGGATGATTTTCGGTATCTCTTCTCACGCTCTATCACGATCTGCGCATGCGTCAATTCTACACAAAACGTCATCGATTTGAGGGGAGAAAAATGTGCTAAATAATACGAATCAAGCTTGTTCACTAGGTTGCCCATACCGCAAATGAACATACAGAAAATGAGCATCACTTTCAAAGATATTTTACGGTTTTTTAATTTCACTGCTATTGCATTTTTTTTTATTAATCGTCAAGTACCACTTTTTATGGTTTTATGTAAAATATGCATCGGAAACTGAGTGGAGACGGGTAAACATTTTGCTGCAACACGCTTTCTCCCATCAAGAAATATTCTTCACCTCATCTCAATGGCAGACGACATCGATGATTTGTTGGACGAAGTGGAAACGAAATATGTAGACAAAAAGAGAAGTGGAAATGAATCGAAACGCCCTAAGCCTGTGATCAGGTTATTATGTGGTTTGCGTAGTTCTGTTGTTTCTTGATGCCAAAGCTGGAGAAAAAAAAATCAACCTGTTGTGAATAACATTCCATTAGAATGTTAAACATTTGTCATTAAGACTTTGTAATGTGACTAGATCTAGACCCGACTTTCTTCAGCACATAGAACTTCATACATAGAACATCATCAGTGTTTATGATTATTCAGTGTGTGTGTGTGTGTGTGTGTAAGCATGAGCATCAGTATATTTATATGGATACTTGTGTGTGTGCATGTGTGTGTGTGTGTGTGTGTGTGTGTGTGTGTTAAATATGATATTTCCCAAAATTTGATCCCCCCCCCCTCTCTCTCTCTTTCTCTCTCTCCTACTCTCCCTTTATCTCTCTCTCATTTCATACTTGCTCAGTGTAGTGTAATTTCAAACTTAGTGATCATTGTTATGGGTTTAGCATGTGATGCCCAATATCTGTATGTGTGTTGGATCAAAATAATTGAAACTTGTTTTCTCTGTGTTTCAGAAACAACCTTGATGAAGACATCAGTGACATTCTGAATGATACTCACCTCGATGAGAAGGTATATTTGTCTAGCGTTTGTTTAGATTCCCCCATACACAGCCACACCCAGGTTCGTCCATCACAGTTCATCGTCAACAGTCCGTAGGGAACCATTGATGATAGGTCGCCAGGAGGCCACACACCAGAGGAGACCCTGCACTGCTGCTGAGTCACTTCAGTGGTATTCAGTGGTGCCTGTTCTGATTTAACGTACTTATGACATCACCTACTAAGCCCCCTACTAACGACAATAATGGTTTAGTTGCGGAACCAGACTGAGTGAGTGTCCCTCCCAGAGTGGAGACTGCCGCCACATCCCTCCAACAACACCGCCCCCCCGAGTGAGTGTACCTCCCAGAGTGGAGACTGCCGCCACATCCCTCCAACAACCCCCCCTCCCATGAATCTACCAACACTGAAGACACTAACAGGACTCACCCCAAGCACAGAAGTAGAGGGGTATAAAAACTGAGGTCACCATGAGAGCAGGGTATGAAAGGCCACAGACTTTGGGACTGCTTTGTTTATACTGATGATGATGAAGAAGAATGACAATGTTGCTATGGTATGGGACTATGTGACAAGGCTGTACTCTGCGCTTCCTGTCATAATGATATCCCAGTGTTAACCAGGCCCAAGAGATACAGACATATATGTGTAAGATACATGTAAGGAGGGAGAAATTTTGCCTGCAATCTCGCGCTCTTTCTGCAGTTGCAGTCTTTTTCAGGAATGCTTTAAAAGTCTAGAAATGCCAAGCACAGGTGTTTGCAAATCAAAGCTTGTAGGTCATAACTCCCAGCCCACTTTTCCCTTGCTTCCCATTCCAAGTTCCCCTCAGCTGAACGCGTTCAAAACGTAAACTATATGATTATGTCAATTTATGCACAAGTGCTGTTGATACCTGCTCCATGTGTAGTGATATTGCAAGGTTTTTCTGTGTTTCTGCTCACAGCAGGACATCAAACGGGTCACTCCAGTGACTGAAAATCGGACAAAGCCCGTTACCAGCTCAGGGCAAAAGTGAGTTACTGTTGCTGAATGACTCTGTGAAATGAAACAAAATCCTCATTTTATGTATTCATGACACATGCTGCAGTCCAATTTTACACATGCATACCCATAGCCATGAACACATCCATGTGTCCACACACTCTCAGAGGCACACTCACATATGCACGCACACACACGCACATGCACACGTGCACACACACACACACACACACACACACAAACAAACAAACTCACTCCTACTCTTTTCCATCTTTTCATTAAGTGGTAGAAGACTACAAAGTCACTCTAAATTGTGAATAGTCTAAAATAAAAAATCTTGTTTGTTCAGGGGAAAAGTAATGTGTCAATCCATGCAAGGCTATATCCACACATCACAGTGAAGTAGAGGAGAGCTGCTTGGTCATGTAGAAAACATGGAGACAAACAGAAAACAGAAGATAAAACCTTAAGTCCTGATTATAGATTCAGTCCTACAGTCTTCCTAACTTTGACCTTTGAATGTGGTGTGGCGTTGTGCTTTCCACTGGCACCTTACGCAATCAAAGTTAGTGTAATTTAGTGTGAATGAGGATAAATTTCTGTTCTTTTCTACCTATCTCAAAAAAAAAAAAAAAGAAAAAAAAAGTTTTTATTCCATTGCCTGTGATTTGTTTATTGTTATGATGGCAGTTGTCTTTCTTCCCTATATGTATGCATGCATGCATGCGTGTAGAGAAAGAAGTGAGGGGAGGGGGTGAGGGGAGAAGTGTGTGGGTGCGCGCGTGTGTGTGTGTGTGTGTGTGCGCGCGCGTGCGCGCGTGTGTGCGCGTGCTCAGTGTTACTGTTTTGCCGCAGAGGGGCGTGAAAGGAGTTTTACATGCTTTTTGTCTTGGTGGCGGTGTTGACCCTTCAACTGTGATTTCATGTTCTTAAATGTTATAATTATCTTA